>UZAN01048073.1:1971-24928 GCA_900618425.1 Echinostoma caproni | reverse complement strand
CTACGAAGAATCATGCCAAAACTTTAGCTCCGATCGGTTGATGACACATTCGTCATCTTGAGGAAGTCGGAACTAGTAAGAATACGTTTAGGAAGTGACAGCAAGATTGCTTAGATCATATTTAATCCAAGTCGCACAAATCAACCACCTGTCTAAGGAGACTTACGTCAACACCAAAGGAGAGAACAATGGTGAAGGATAAGAGCAGTGCTATTCACAAAATAAACTGCAAGAGCTGCCCAAAATGCTATATCGGACAAATTGGAAGAAAACTATCAGCAAGAATTCGCAGTCAGGAGACATGACCCATTATCGTTAATTTCCCTGCACGAAGATCAAGAAGGACATCAGTTTGACTTTGAATCAGTGAAGATTATCGACCAAGCCCCGTCAAAGCACGCCAGAGAATTCCTGGAGGCTTGGCACTCTTCAAACAACTCAATAGACAGGCCCATCGAGCTGGATCACGTGTACACGCCAGTTCAACTCAAGGATCAAATGACGCAACAAAAATGGTCATGCCGTGACCTGAGAACGGACCGGAGCCGCAATCAGGGTGCAAGGACAACCCCCTTCCCTCTCACTCTCACCCCCGTGCAGCAGTTTAACGGTGAATCGAGTCGAACACAGTGAGAACAAGGGACAAAGTAGTCGGTGGAGAAGGCCACATATATAAACGAACGGGTCAAGCACAACAGTGCCACTTCATAAGCACTGATGATGTCACATCGGCTGGTGGTGAAACGTATGCAAACAAATTGCCAAGCTCGGCGAACAGGCGAAACGGAATAATGAAGCAGGCCATGTAATGACTGTTTTGCTCCAGCAAAACAAAGTGCAGTTGTACAGTGTCCAGTTGATTCCCGGGTAATTAGGGTTTATCACGAGGAAACGTTTGATATTTGATCATTTTTATTTAACAGGTTCCCGTGTTTGGGCTCACTATCTGCAAGCGTTTTATTATTAGTCTAGGTAACTCGGATTTGGGGAAGGTTTGAATTGTACCACTTAGTTTACGATAAACTGTTTCTTCAGAGAACGTGAAACAATCTTGTTGCCATCGTCTTTAAGCCAATGATTGAGAGGGTTTGATGATTTTCTCATCTAACTATAGATAGGTTGACCCAATCGATATAAGAGATGTTTCATCGTGTAAAAGTTCCTCTCTTGCTTTGATTGCTAGTGAATTAACTTACTGAAATCATCAGTGAGGAACACGATTGGCTACAAAACGCACTGTGATGCACTGAGCAACTGAGGTCATCGAGCTTTCCCTCCTATAAAATGAGAACTCTATGTTAATAACCAGTTAAGAATGCACCTTGTAATGTTTAACATACAAGTCAACAGTCGGCGATAAACAAATGTTTTCACAGGTCTGCTGATAGGTCATGTTACGACTTGGCGCACTTCACAGATTGGTTTATCATTCCGTGTGGGAATGGGAGTAGGAATGAGAGTGGTCGAGGAAGTGAATTATATTTGTAAATCTTTAGTCGCAGCATTTCTGCATTGTCGTGTTTTTCTGCTAACATTTCTGTAGCCATATCATTCACCCAGAGCGTAAGGCGATCCCCGGTTGGTCATTTCGCGACTAGGTTAGTGTGTTTTGGTTCGTGAGGTGTGATATGTGTCCTTTCGGCAGTGGTTGATATTTTAGGCTTCAATATTTTGGAGGCCTGTGGGAGAACTTGATAAACTATCCATGTTAGCTCGATAGCCAAACATAGCCCTGATTACCGCACCCTTTCCACTACGTTGCGACTAACCAGGACAACGTGCTTCAAAACAGTTTTTTCACCATGCAATCAGTAAAGACTGATGCAATAAATATGTATCACCGGATGGTGCAAGTCATATTTTGAAGTAGTTGAGTACATAAGAGTAGGAGAGGTTTGGATTCAATAATATAGAAAAATTTGTAGTGTACAGAATGAATAAAGAACGAACTAAAATGATAGGAAGCACTGGACAGCTGTCTTGATTTGCCCGGGGCCTATTAGAGGTGTGAGTCCAGCGATCCAACTGAAGATGGAACTCGGTACCTCACAAGTAGAACGCCAACGTACTGCCTACTTAACTATTGGGCAGCTGACCGGATCGTTTATCATTTTATCATACACTACACATCTTCGTGAGCACAACGCAGGCCTTACATCGTCGATCGAGTCAAACTACTGAGGAAAAAGCTGTTCAATGCTTTCCAGGTTTGGTGGTTGTATTGACGACTGATAGTGTTGTTGGATTGCATACCAATCGGGAAGCATTTTAAGGTTCTTTCACAACCCACTCTATAGTACTCATTTTGCGAGGTTTTCGAGGTTGTTACCTTAGAAATGAATGCGTAAATAAAAGATTTTCTAAGATCTTTCGATTGAATAACGGCTGATGATTTCCGTTTTCATTGAACATGCACGCCTTATGGACGCCGCCCACGCTCTTTTACAGCAAACACTACCAACTGGGCTACAAGGCCACTCCGAATTTATGTTGACCATTTCGTCCGCGAATGAGAGTTCTGAGCAGATTCCTCCTCCAAATGAGACAAATCATTTAATGAAATTTACCTTTCACCTACTCAGCACAAAGGTTTTTAAGTGGACATAATGACCAGTCCACGTTTTCTTTCGATACACTTCCCCAATCTCTTTCCTCATTCGTTTATCAGTTTTAAGTTTTATTGCGTTAGTAAATTGAAGTCATCGGTTTCATGTGTAATGTTGTTTCAAAACAAAATATAGCACAAAAGAATCGCTCACAAGAGCACGTTTATTTAGTTTATGCTTCTGAAATCGAGTTTTCCGATCTCGCGGTAAATATAACACTCAAAATTGGGTTCAGTGAGGAACCCATCCCTTTAGTAATACAACGATCCAGTAAATAAAATCCGAAAATCAGATTAGTTTCTGAAGAGCAATCGCTTTATGGAGGTTTGGTTTAATTACAAATGGATTCTATGTTTTCGATGCGTCGTAGTGCTTTGGTAAACAACGATACCACATCAAGTGAAGACATCTGGGGGTTTTGTTTGTTGATTTTGTCAAAGAGCAAAGCGTAGTAGAGTTTGCTCATTCGGGGGAATTAACGACAGTTTCTTTTTTCCCTCGGCATCGACGCTCGGAACTAAACAAATATTTTGACCAGTAATAAACATTTGTTTTTCAATGCAAAGCGGTTTGCGGGCTCACGTTGTCAACCTGTCAACAGATTCCAACTCAACTTTTCAGTTGGCTAATTAATTCACACGATTGTGACCGTGAGTTAGGAATCTATTAGTTCTATATTCCCATTATTCATGTGGAATGTTTTGTATGGACACGGATTCACAGGATCATTCCCTCCTGCCCCCAAATGAAGCAGTTTTTATCTGTGACCGAAACACGACAAGGTGGTGAAAATCTGATCTACTGAGATGTAGTCCGTTTAACAACGAGAAACGAATGCAAAATGCAAATATCTGGAATTTTCTCGACGTTCACATATTTTGTAATCACTAACCAAGAATACAGAACATTCGCCTCGACACTGGGAGTGGCCGCAAGATTTTTCGTGGAATTTTTGGCACAAAAGTTGAATTAAACCATAGATCTTCAAACTGTGAACCGAGGACATTGTTATTGGGTAAACCAATACCAAATAGAGTTCTGCCCATTTTCCATGAATCAAATGCATTTTGCCGATGGAAAAAAACAAAATCACACGAAATGACCCCCCGACACACACGCACACACTCGCTTACAGCTCAAATTTCACGTATCTCGTGTAATCGCGCAGAGAAATCATGGTCTATGAATTCAAGGACACCTGTAACTGTTCCTGCAACCGAAAAGCGTCGTTTTTTGGTTCAAGTTGTTGAATGATGGACGTTGGGAAAGGCATTACTGGTTTCTCAAGGATTTATCAGTCTGTAGTCAATTTCTATTTTTCAGAATCCTTTTCTTCAGAAGAACCAAGCGGGAAATACGTGCAGTGTGGTACCAAGCTCTTACTTGGGAGAACTCACGTAGCTGTATAAATTATTTTTTTGCATTATTCCGGTATTTTCTAACACAATGCAATGACATTTTCTGATATTTACAGGTTTTACTCACTGTAAATTCGATATCACCACCTCTAGCTCTTCGTCTTATTTTTTGGGCCCTATGGCTTATGGTCGGGACTTAGAAATCCTGATCACTGCATCGTAAAACCTGTAGATGGTAGAACCTCTTCTATAGAACGTATACAATCGGAATGCAATACTTCTGAAACCTCAGTTGCAAATAACGATCCAACGTTCATTTTGTATGCGGCCGAGGATCAGATGATATAATTATATGTATGGTTGCTTCCAGTTCGTCGCTCTTTGGAGGTATGCGAAATGACTTTAATGTTGTGAATATTCATGACTAGATGTCAGAAATAATCCGACTTTAAACGGTCAAATGAAGGCTAAATTCAATCAGATAAAGTATAAAACGGATTCCTGGGGAAGTCGCTTAAAGGCCGGAGCACTGTTCGCGGGGCAGACAACCACTGTATCAGGAGTCTATCTGAACAAAAAGGTTTCCACCTTAATCAAAGAAAGTGCTCCCGACGTATTCCACTTCATTCGTCAGCGACACGTGTCTAAGGGGAGTTCATTAAAATAAGAGGAATATAAAGAATAAATACAAATGAAACGTAGCATTATCCTGTGACAACAACCCCCTAAAGAGCAACCTGACCAATCAGATACATTTTTTCTCATCCTAGTGATTTCTGGGACAGGGTTCTAATGAGAAAATGACACCACACTGAGGGATTGTGGTGATCCTAGCCACGGTGTGACGAATTACAACTTCTGAACATCATGCCGGCCAATCAGAAGTCGTGCGATCCAGACAAAAGCTGCATGACGTCAAGAATACAAAGAAACCATTCATACAGATCTGTATAACCAATGAAAGTCCTCTCATTGATTTTCCTTAATAAACTAGGCTCTACTTATGCGACCTTTTATCCTGTGTCTCGGTGACTGTCGATCCCAGCATACGCTTTCTAGTGTGATTCTGTGCTTCAGTTGAGACCGTGATTCGTGCCTATTCCCAGTACTACCTGAATTCACTATGGACTGCAATCGGTAATATTAAAACAGAAAAAATACTCACTTTTGTTTGGTATCCCTGGAAAACAACTAAAAGCTAGAAGACGGCTGATTTAAAAACGTCTAGAGTGATACGGGGTAAAATAAATTTGTCGTCTCCTCAAAAATTTTGCATCATAAGTTGAATAACTCAGAGTTTACTTACTACTTAGTTGACAAGTTGGACGAGAGACTAATCAGCATCAGAAAACAGCGTGAATAAATTCAAATACATGTGCACAAATTTCAGTAAAAATGATTTGATTAAGGGCACGTGATGAAGTTCTCGATGGTGATGGATTGATTTGGTTCGAAGCGATGTGTTATTGATTTCAGAAATGAACCAAACGGACGTGGAAATGAGTTTGAGGTTGTCTCTTAATAAGAAGATCCATCAACTCATTGCTAACGTTGAATGCGTGTGCTTGTGTGTGGCGGGACTGAGGTGGAGAAAATGATCGGAAGCGGATCACAAAAATTGGACACTATACAGAACGGTTTTACAAAGTAGTGTTTAATGCTTTACAATCAGAGAATTCATGAAAACGAAAGAATTGCGATGGACAGTAAGTCCATTGTGCGGTAAGTTACATTCCTGAGAATAAATTCGTCTTGCTAGATTAGTGTTTTCTAAACTCCCTGGTTAACTTGATACCGTATCATATCAAATTGAACAAATGAACCGTACATTCTACAGAAAGTTCACCTATCAGCAACGAATTCCACAAGTCCAATTGTATTCTATCTACTTCCGTACGTTTTTTGAAATTCGAATTCTTTGTGAAATTCATTTGGATCAAAAATAAAACATACGACATGTTTTCAGTCCAAGCGCGCATCACGTAAACAAGTATCGAAACATGCACGAAATTTCTATTTGGACTCAGTCTTTATCGATTAGTTTTCTGTGTCTCTTACCCTCTGTTCCACGTGGTACTGTGTGGCATAATTCCGTAGTCAGCGATGCAGATCTCCAGACTTGTCCCACGAGTTCCATATGTTTCCAATGGAAACCGATTGATTGGCGCAAATGGACATTTTTGTGTGCACCTCGAAATCCTTTTCTACGAAGTGAGTTCACATGGCCTACTTGAATCTGCTTTCGCTCATTGGAAAACCAACTTTTCCGAAAAATTAAAAGCTCCGTGCTCTCCTTTTTGCGTTATCAACAGCTTACGTAATTGAGATAAAAATAAATATTTCGAGGTGCTTTGCAATTAAAGAAGCTGTTATATTGCGTTATCCGTGACATGCACAAAGTTAAATCACTATTAAGAATAAACTACAATTTCTTTTGTCAGTCTTGACCCAATGAATAACCTTTTCTTTTTTTAATGACACGAGATTCATGGATGGAACGGATCTCACTGAAAAACTTGGGCGTCGTGCTCATGATTGTTGAGGAAATTAGCTTATCTCAGCCGCGACGAATGAAAACCAACGTTTCGACCCTCTTGGAAGGTCTTTCTCAAGTCGTTTAATCGGTTAATCTCAGGTTACAAGGAATTATAAGGAAATGGGATGATGACATTCTACAGAGCTGGGATTTGATTCGAACATACGTGTGTGTGTTGTTGATCATTCTACAGGTGGTTGGGACGAGTAAAATTGATTTGACCTTCCTTTTTCATTTTCACTTCCTTTTATGGAATATACTGAATTTTCAGGAAGATGCAAGCGGCCAATCATAGGGCTGCCATACAACAAATAATGAGGAAAGTCAGGCGGTAGTGGTGGGGTTCGAACACTCGTCCTCTGAGGTGGTGATTTCATGACGTCGTCACCGGCTCACCACCGACCTGTTGAAAGGAGTACAACTTTTTGAATCAAATGGTACATATGTGAATTGAAAGATGGTCGATTTACTATCTCGTTCGATTCCGACCATTTTTCAGAGATTATGGACGCGTCCGGTAAATGTGCATCCACCTCTAATAGCTCAGTTCCTATAACTATGAGAAATATACTAATTTTTCCAGACAGAGCATATATCTGTAAACAAACCCCATTAATTACCGTCGAAATATTCATCCATGATTTCGCCGCCCGTAGTAGTTAGTATAAATTTGTCTAGACATCTGCTATTTATCAGAATAAAACATTATTAGTTCCATAATAAATGGACCATCATTGTGCAATTAGCAACTGTAATAGCTTTGTTAAAATGGTAGCCAGACCAGTAAATTATTGCAGTGAATTCATTGTGAAGTCTCAATTGTACTTCGTGGATAGAAACTGCCCTGCATGACCCTGTGCACTCTTCACCAATGGAATTAAATAAAAATAAGAAATTACCTACATTATTGAATTCCTGAAGTCATTGATTAAATGCTTCCATTTTTTAAACTCACATTTATCAGTCGGCACTGCACAATTGCATATCTTAACTTGATCATGCTAATCTTGAATGAAAGGTAGCAAATAGCTATAACACTGAACGATAGAGCAATTGGAATTCGTTGATGAGCCCGGTAAAGAGCGCTAGATAACTGACTCGGCTTTGCTGGGAACCACTAGAGACGCGTTTTCGCTTTGTGTCCCTGTTGAGTCTCGAATCGCGACCCGTTGGGCAATGACCCGAAACCCTTGTCCCGATCTACAAGGTCAAATGTCATGATCCAGATAAAAAAGCCGTGCTAATTGAGAAAGTTTTATATCGATGAGCCTACCCGGTGGATTTTCGCAGGTATCAGGCTTAAACCACACAATCACGCCATACGCGGTGGCTCGTTTTTTTCCAACTTGGCTACCGGAATTTGATCTAATTTAGCGCGTTAATAACGCGCTAACTTCCCATTAATTGCATGCTTACTTATTTTATTCTCGGGCACATATAAGTTTTTGTTACTTACATATCAGAATATTTCTGGATTTAGGAGAACAATAAGGCATATATCACCACGGCTTTGTGGGGAAGGTCTTATTCATGGTTGCAATCGTCTCTGTCCAAATAAATCAACCAGCGTTGTGCTATCACTTACGTCCTTGAATTGTTCCCCATCCCTGTGGATTTACCAGAGGTTGGTATCAGTTGACTAGGTAAAATAATCAATTTGTTCGATAAGTGGCCCCGTGGTTTTCTGATGCTTCTATTATTTTCATGAGTGATCAAAGAAGGGCTAATGACTGACTGGTGAGTCACATTGACTGGAATTTGATTCACTGCCGATGGATAAATTACTGACAACCCTAGATGCAAAATGATACATGGAAAACTATTGGCCACGTAAGTCGATATGAATTTTTCCACAGTGATTCTATGAATGACGGCAAATCATAGACAGAAAATGATTTCGTCTAAAAACATTGCTCATTGTCTGTCGAATTGATTAACAAAACGGGAGACAAACGCGAAAGCTCTGTAACCTAACCAGGGACGAGTGTGCTTTGTTCCAAGTTGTATAGTTGTTCAACCGGATGTACATGTGGTGAATCCGCAAATGGGGAACACTTCACCCAGGACCCGGAACCTGATAGGACTGAGTCATCTTTCGATTGTGCCCGGTCCTGGGTTGTGCGTGTGTGTATGTCACCAGGAGGGGAAAGATGTCTTTGTTCGTTCTTTCTCGCTCTCTTCTCTTTGATGAATGTACCGTTCCGGACACGATGAACCGTTTGCCTCACATGAACGCTTTATTAGGACGGGCGTAAACAACACGAATGTGAGATTGAAATTGTTGACGCATATCAACCGACATCTGGTGCTTTTCGATCAGGTCCCTGTAGTGTTCACCCCCTACTACCACGTACCTTCTTCGGGGTTTCCGTATGATACAACATTGTCACAGCACTTCAACTAATGTCCTGTCCATGTTCAGAACAAAAAAATACTCGATGAGACATTCTCCAACCCTCAGGCCATATAGACCCATCGAATTCACTCGATTTTGGACCTCGTAGGACGACGTGTCTGTGAGCAGACGATGCACTGTACTTTTCTGTCACCCAACTTGAGTTCCGAAATTGTTTCACTGTCCACTCTGTTCTTAGCATGTTTCGACCCAAATAAGTCAACTACTTGACTATTTATCTTTTCATGCACCTGTATAACGTTACTAGTATGGTCCAACTCACTTCGCATTCATAGTATAATGAAGAAATCACATGTCATACCGGTAGTTTCTGACATTGTCTACAGTACAATATTTTTTGACGTATGCGATCTGTATTGCGAAACTGTTTGCACTGTCTTCACCGTGAACTCGTGAAAGACCTGTCGAATCCCCGAACTTGCTCCAAATATCAACTCCTTTGCTCTGCGTACTTCCACACATAGAAACAGTGTAATTCCATATCTTCTTCGGCAATCGGTTAACCGAAAAACAGTTTTCACCACCTCAGGGAAAGACTATTGCATTGAAAGTTTTTTCTCAGTATCGAATCTATTTTCTTTCATTTTTTCTTGATCGCAATTTGCATTATGTTTTCAATCTAAAAGTTCTTCATTTACTGGAAATTCCCCTTTTGGGTGCTTACAGAGTTTCTTGGATCTGACAATCAAGTATTAAACAATGGGCCTTAAGTTCAGTTTTATTACGGAACGTTAATAGCATTTGGAAAGAAAATCATAAGGAATAGTCATACAACTTTTCGGGGTTCCCACTTACAGAGCAGTAATTGGGATTGTCTTCCAAACATCCAGGAACGAATTGAGTATTGTTGCCTACCTTCACAAACTGTACTGATTCAAGTTGATTCTCAGGCTCCAATAAGCTTCGTTGTACGTGATACTGCTGACACACAATGTCAGCGGGGAATCACCTATGTGAAATTAAGCAGTGTATAAAATCAAGTCTTAGTTATTTCTTGTCCAAGTCCAAGGATTTTGGAGAGAGCGCATGGGAGCCTAGTGATCAAGCGTAGTATTGTTAAGGTAAATTAATCGGCTCATATATGTTTCAGTGTCTTCAGTTTATTTGATTTAATTCCATTTAGTAGTTGTAAAAGGTTTTGATGCACGGATAATCCGTTAATTGCTATTACTTAGAAAGGTTCACCTTGGAAATGGTTTAAGGTTTCCCCAAGATTAGATCTGATTGCTAGTGAAATGCCATGCCTTGTGTCCGTGTTCTCCGCGTTCTCTCACTGATAGCTATAACTGCCTTTCCACCTACCCCACTTGCCCAGCATGAAAAATTAGAACCCCGATTTACCAACGATGTGATTCCATCGGAAGATTCACACTGACCATGTGACGGTTGCAAGATTCTGTGTGTCATTGCGCCCATCACGACGAGACTGCACCTTGAAGTGGTGTGATGGCATGCGTGCCTCCATGACCCTGTGAGATACACAGGAGAGCATTTCACAATCACAGATCTAATCATGCCTGAAGGGTCAATGGATAGAGGCCAAACAAAGCTCAGTCTCATAAGGCTAGCTGTTTGGGCACCTCCTGGCTTCCTTTCACTATCTACTCTCGCTCCTGGAGAGGTCACTCCAGAAAACAAACACGGTGGGGAGCATTTTACCGGTCAGAACCCCTCTAAATGCATGTCGGAGCGGGGTACCTGGGGCTTTCTCCTGAAGATGTCCCCAGACAAAAAACTGGTGTTCCGTCCACGTTCCGCTTGTCTTAATGGATGCATCAGACTAAGGGCCAATTCCGAACAGCGGACCGACAATCAACGCATCAGTTAATAATATTCTGAATCGAAACCGGGAGGCCTTGCGTGACAGGTCTCAAGACGTTCCAACACGGGTGCTTCCGTCACGCTCCTGTACTAGATCTACGCTCCACTACATTGTGGATCAAACTTTTTGAGTCAAAAACTCCGGTCTGGGTTCCCAAAGAAAAACCCTTTCGTCGGTGTGGGCTGCCGTGAAGTACGTCCTGCCCTAAAGCCTCAGGCACCCATTTAGAAAACCTCTTTCCCATCCGTCTAGTTTTAGACTTGGTCAAGGTTGTATCAATCACACCTACATTCATCGCCAAACTTTGGAGCACCGACATTGTTATCTTAGACCCACCATCTCTGTCTTCCCAGATCTGAAAGCGGTTTTCGACTCAGTGGACCGCTCTATACTCTGGCACGGCCTTCCCCCGAAGGTTGTGCCCCAGAGATTTGTTTTATTATTACGATCCCTTTACACTAATAGCCGAAGCCGAGGCTGAGTCCGAGTTTGCGGCACTTGTCCGCCATCTTTCGCTTCAAAAACGGTGTTCATAAGGTTTTCCCCTCTCTCCTTTTCTATTTAACTTCGCTCTATATTCAATTATGGAAACAGCCCGATCCTCGTGCGAGGATAGCGTGACGGGTTTTCCCCCAGATGGCAGACTGTCTGATATGGAGTATGCGAGGTACACTGTAATACTAAGTGAAGATTCAAGTAATTTGCAAGCTTTTCTGGATAGTTTGGGTGTTAGGATAACTATCCTAATCATGCTTTTTTACTTTCAAAGTTCAACGTGTTTCTATACGGCTGTGAGGATTCAACTCCCAGTCACACCCTAACTGAAGTAATAGAGGCAGTGAACAAATTTTGCTACCTGCTCACCTACATTTCACCCGATGGACGCATCACGGATGAAGTGTCAGCTCCCATACAGAAGGCTCGAATGGTATTTGTTAATTTGAAACATCTATGGCGCCGCCGCGACATACAGCCGTCCGTGAAGGGTCGAATGTACGCTGCGGCAGTTCGGCCAGTTCTGCTATACGGTGCAGAAACTTAACCATTAATAAAGTAGCTTGTTATTATTGATAGACTGTCGGTGTTCTAGCACTGCTGTCTACGCCGCATTGCACGAATCCTTTAGGGCAACCGAACGAGCAATGCCGAGGTCAGGCGCAGAGATTTAGGTAATCGCGGTTGCTCAGTGGAACAAGTGGTCGACCTCCATAGATTACGTTGGTTGGGGCATGTGTTACGCATATCGCCAAATAGGTTGCCACGGCGCCCGATGTTTACCGAGGTGGGTAGTGGGTGAACAAAGCCAAGGGTGGTCAAAGTAAGACGTGAACGGAGGTATGAGGCTCGGTCATATAGTTCGCGTTAGGCTCCTAGGATGGGGACCTCGAAATTGTAATCAATGGTTAGAGACACTGCGTGACATGGCTGTGTTGTGAACGGTGTATCTTCTCAATTCCTTTGCAACCTTGGTTCACAGAAATTCTGCATTTTTTCTTCAACTCTACTTTCAACTTTCTTGAAGTGCTCCTACTGCTTTATCCCAATGGGTAGCCAAATGACATCAACCAAAAACTGCATGGTATCATTGCGCGAAGGGAATGTTTTAACATTCGTATTTTCCAGGCGTCACGTCAGAGGCCAATTGCTTTTTTTCCAAGTACAAATTGATTCATGGACTAGCTTCTCAGAGAGATGGGCAAGATCACTGCGATTTCTTATGTATGCTAAATGTAGCAAGTTCAGGGAAAAATGAAGCAAGAATTAAATAAAAATTATATAAAAATTAATAAATAAAAATTACTAATCAAAAATTAAATTAAATAATGATTTCTAGTAATATGGTGTTTTAGTCAATACTGATTCCACAGACTTTCCAACTCGTGCGTATCCCTCTTATCGCCGTTACTATGTGTACTTGTGAATAATACAACCACACAGGGCGCATCTGTGATAAGATCTGTAATGAAGAGATGACTGACTGTATTTTCACCTATCTCGCTCCTTCTTAGAGATTCGACCAATCTTAGTGAGTCATATTACGCATGTTTATCGCCACTTGTTACTGAGTGTTACGTGTCTTCGATGGCAATCGGAAGATGCATTGCGTGTAGCGACTGGAACATTCATCTATTATATATAAAAGCAATTAAGTTAACAAATTCACGGAACTAGTAAAGCTTGATGAATAAAAATGAAGTATACCTTTTATGATTAAGTATCGGTATAGGATGTCCTGTCGTAACGTGGATAGTATCCATTGCAGTAAAACGAAGACAAAGCTCCGAAGCTCCGGGCTTGTCCAATCAACGGTCGGACTGTCAACCTTAAAGCGAATACCGCACGCCAATGCCTTTGATTCGAACGCGTGCCAGAAACGGAGCAATAAAAAAGCGAATTTGGACATTGCCTTATTCCATTACGCTGCATGCACATGGAAAAGGGACATTCTAAATCACAGTCAAAGCAATCTACATTGAAAAATGAATATAATGACAGCAAAGTAGCGAACAAGCTCGTTTGCGGTGATTCTTGTACAGGCTAATACATCATATTCTAATGCGATGGAAATGTTTGTGATAGCCAACAACAAAGAACACTGGATAGCTGCTTTTTCCTGTTTGGGACTCGTCAGCAGTGCGTACTTTTGAGTCCCTGTCAAGACTCAAACCGCGACCAGTCGGGCCGGGACTTCAAATCCTTACCGCTGAGCTACGCTGCCGACGGTCATCACCTTGTGCGAATGGCTCAATCAATTTAGAGTATCAAGCTTAGATTAGCCCATTGGATTACTCAGAGGCACCAGGCACTCTTAATGGTCCCAAACAGGACGAAACAGCTGTCCAGTGCTCTTTGTTGGTTATCATAAACATTTCAATCGCATTATAATGCGTTGTCTCCTATGGAATGAAACCCCATACCCAAGACCATCAGGAGTGCCTGATGCTTCTGAACAATGGGCTAATCCTAATACTTCTCTAATACATCACAATTTATGTCAAACCTTTTAGAAGGGGATAGAAGTCATGACAAGTTCAAAAAGAGATAATCAACATTCCAGTTCCATGACCGGATTTGCTCACACTTTAGTCCTCACACATGCGCACTGGTTCGGGTCATCAGGGGTGGGAGGGTGATGACTGTGTCGTGTGTGTTGTTGGCCATGGAAGACCGAGTGTTCTTACGAATTGTTTTTGGGAGCATAGGAGGGGGAATTATGTAGGTGGGTTCCGATCGCTTCCGTTGTGGCCAAAACGCATGTGTGAGGACCAAGGTGTGAGCAACATCCGGTCATGGAACTGGAATATTGAATATCTCTTTTTGAACTTGTCATGACTTCTACCCCCTTCTAAAAGGTTTGACATAAATTGTGATTTATAAGCCTGTATAAGAATCACCGCAGACGAGCTTGATCTCTACTTTGTGTTTTCTTAGACTAACATCAGTGTGAACTTGGTTTGAGAGATCATTGTTATATGCCGATTAGGATGTTCAACATATGCCACGTATCTGGAATAAACTGGTTTAGACTATTTGTCTGCCAGCTTGTTTGTGAAAGGTAGAAAACTGAAAACCAACACAAACGTCTTGAAAACATGACTCGAACGTATCCCTACAAATTTTCCGTCCCGACTCCAATTGGATGTGTCCCAGAATTAATTAGGGATCTCACCTTGGCAATTCAAATGTCCAACGCGGACGGTACCTTGCAGAGCACCGCGACACCTGTTTACCCGAAACTCAGAGGACACAGTAACCTGACATATCGAGTGTAGCGGGCCGTTTGCATACTGTGTGAGGAATGTGGCTTGGTTGATCCATAACATACACACGTATCTGCGCTATATCAATTGCCCGGCTGTTGTGATCATCTTCAACAAGGTGTTGTTGCACGGGCGATGAGGGCAACTGACGCACACAACTATCCGGATGTGACATATTCGAATAAAATTAGGTAAAAGTGGGTTTGATGCATGCAGCGCGGTGCATTTTCAGCATTTTCCTCGCGGTACGGTAGATAAATATGTACATAAAAGAATGAGGCGTGATAAACTACTGCATTCACAAAAAAGAAAACGTTAGCACGATTGGTTGATTTATCAATTTCATAAAAGTGATAATCCAATTGACTAAGTTAACGACTCGTTAAAGGATGATGCTGTTTTGGCAAGTGGGGAACGATTGTCAAATTAACCACTTCACTTTTTATTTTGAGAATATTTATTTGTTGCTCGCCTCAAAATTATCAAATTCTTCCACTTTGATCAATCTCATAGTCAATTCCAGGATGTTGCCAACTTCCATGGAGTAGAACCACTGTCACATTCGTGCATTTCATCTGCTCTTAGCATCATCGAGTTTCTTCATGAGCGAGTGAATGTTACATGAAACTGTAGATAAGACGATCATCTCAGCAACGGATCTCTGTCTGAGAAAGACAGGCCAGCCAACAGGACGTTTTGTTTGGTGTTCTAAACCATTAGTCCTCCGTTGTTTGAACCGATCTCTAACAGCATAGGTAAGCGTCAGAAACTAGTAATTACTTGCAGAAATTTGACAAACCTGAAACTGCAAGATAACATATGACCTTGGAAATTTAATGAAATGATTTCAGTGAGAGGTTTGAGCGTTTCTCTAACGTAATTTTGTGAAATAATAGGCTAGAGTAGTACGGCACGATCGGATTCAAAAATCCCCGTATTAGCCGAAGCACCACACACCAGTATATGGGTGTTGAGAGGGCGTAAGGTTACTGAACGCCGGACACCCGCGTTTTCATCATTTGGACGAGTCTTTTGTTTTTAACGCTCCGCTTCGTACTCCACACCATCCTCTTTAGGTAGGACAGGGCAGCTTTAATTGGTATCGAAACAAATCCAGTTGAAAATGTGTTATATAGTGTTGAGCCCACCCGTCACTGGCTTACTCACACACTCCAACCATCACAAGTATTTTTCTTGTGGTTAAACTACGGAATACAGTTGTACGTTGTGTTCGCATTTCAAACCGTACCCTGTACCGTCCAAGTGAGAAGTACCAAAAAAAGGACAGCTCCGTTTTGATCAGTCTCTTTTATGCGTAACGACTTCGTTGATTAACATTGTGCCATTCATGCTGTGCCACCAAAAATATTAAGCTAGTAATCTGGTCATCGAATTACCCCAGCAGCAACAAGTTGCAATAGCCGCTACAATTCAGCTCCTCCTACTTGCAATCTCTCAAATACTCTGTTAACTTCACAACACTATTTATGATCGATGATGTGGATGGGAATCCCCACAAAAAAATTACTTGGTGATAAAACGAGAGTAGTGTATGAACTATAGAGTAGGCTCAGTATTACTCCTAAAGGCGTTAGGGTATGCTCGAACCGTACATAACTAATGGTCCCTATATTGGAGCTTTTCTATTCAACCTCAATCAGACCGACATGTGCACGCAAACACAGAAACAGACTGTCATTTTCGTGAATCTATCGCCACTTCATTTGCGTATTCAAATGAGTTCTCGATACAACAAGCCGCGATGATACAATCGGATGCATGAAGGAGAGCGTGAATGGTGGAGCTGGATGAAAAGGGCAAGGTGAATGTGACTAGACCTCAGCGAAGAACTCGAACTATATGCATTTGTCCAGTAACTTGTTTGCGGACGTGTAACGCGTAACTACGAATGTATTCATGAATAAAAAAATAAACGACCAAGAACCCCAACCGCTAGCTATAAACCTGCTAATTGGCTGCTATTGGGAAACAGCCGAAAGACATATCGAGATGAAATCGAAAGACAGATTAATGGGAAATCAAAAGACCCTGTTTGGAAGGAAAAGCTGGGTACCTGGCAGTTGTCATTAGCCGTTGAAAGGACTGAACCCGGAACCCCTTGGATGGGATTCAATTGCTCTAGTTCCTTTCTATCTTTCGGTGTCGTGAACCGTTGCGTGTCATGATGACCTGGCCAGATTTAGACCATCGCAGACGATAGTAAATAACAGGAATTGGTCGACCTGGGACCACTTTGATGCACTATTAGAATACTATACGAACTAGTAACATTTTATAGTATGAACAAATTTTACCCATCAAATTCCGATGGAAATCAGATCAAATCATGTCAAAGCAGGTTGATCTGCCAGTGATCCAGTTTTTCAGCAGTTACTAATTTGTACTAATTCTCATACATGTGTTTATCCCACCTGTCTAATGTGATAGCTACTGAAAAATCAAAACAACTCAATCTTGTCTCCACTTTTGAACATTTATCTGTTCCTTTTTTGTTCCTCTAGTTGACTCTCTGCTCGTATTCACGGGTTAAATGTAAATTGAACAGGACAAACTTTTACGTACAAGTTTAATGTAGTAAACTGTCTTCCGATATATTTGCTTTCACTAATCTCCAAAGCAATCGTTGGAAGATGTGAAGCTTTTCATCTAATTAGCGGTTTGATCTCTACCCAAACAATTGTGCTGAACACCGTCAATTTCCATAGAAATGTCTTAAGTTCGACCCGGCACTGATTGAATATGACCAGTTAGCCAGGCGACTAGTATGGGGTCATCGTGGCTACTATGCTTCGCTGGTTTCTTACATTCCACATTTTGTCGAAAACTTTCATTTCGTTTTTGTAAATTAACAAGGTTAAACCCTAAGTTTAAATAATGATGCATCCTCAGTCCTACTCGACCTTGCTCGTTCACTGTTTCTGACAGTCTCTTTAATAAAAATTTCAGTGTTAAAACACAGAATGTCGTTTTTCAACTGTAATCCTGTAATTTATTTAATAAACTGACTTTCAAAATGTGTATTACATATTATTGTTTGTGAAACATTTACTCTTAACATCGTTTCAGAAGCCACTAACTCTTTACACGCTGATGTAACCTCTGCCCTTCTTGAATTTCCATAAGATCGCAGTTAAGCCATATCCTGGACTGCACAAATGGGCAAGTTTTTTCAACGTTGGCAATATTTGACATATCTGCGACCAAATTAAAAGGGATTTTCGTAAATCTATTGGTTCCCAACTTTTCTACTGTATTATTATTCTTCAAACTTGTGAGAGGATGCGTAAACTTATATTCATGGTAGTCAAAGCAGTATACATAAGACAAGTCCACAAACAACGTGGGAAACGAAATGCCGGAAAATGTTTTCTTATTCGGTATTACCAGCTGGTTGCATTCATAATGTAGTAGTTCAGAATTTCGATTGGTCACGTACACCTCGGTTTACGATAACGTTAGTACATGGGCAAAAACAACAACAACAAGCAAGCAACTGAAAGTATTACACGTGAGGTGGGAAACCAGGCAATATGTATCACATGATCAAATCAACCTGTCATTTTTATTCAGCTCAAACGTCCTTTCAGTCGTGCAACTGCTCAGCTTTTACTCGTTGAAATGAAAGGTCAGTGCTTTGTACCGGTTAAATTACAAGCCGACGATATATTTGTTTGTTCAATTGAACGAATGGAACAGATCGTACGGTTCTCATCTCCATTTTATTGTAGGTTTTCCCCGTTCAAGATGACTATAATCTAACCAATTTTCTTTGTGTGAGAAAGGACTGTCCTACCGATGTAAAATGTGCTACAGATAATGCAATTATAGAAAATGTAAACGCTCTGGAAATCCTAAAATGCACTATTCTGGTACCAATCAGCCTGATGTACGTGATTTAGGCACTGATATCCATAGTTTCCATAAGAGAATACATCACTGATGCTAGTAATCATGCATTGATTATCTACGGAGGAAAGGATCATTTGCAACTGATCGTGTATTGCTTTTGCGCAATACCAAAATTCCCTAACCGATGGTGCAGTACAATTTTGTTGATCGTGTATGCGCATGATTTGGATCAATAACTCCGTCTGACGAAATTTCCCTTCACACTCTTTTCCAGGCAAAAAAAGTGAAGCCAGTGAGTGAGTGAAAAACCCATGTGAGGCCCAAATTACGTATTTTGCTTTCGAGGAGTGCATAGGAGAAACGCGTGAAGATTTGTATATCTTAACCAGAATTGGAAAACCGCGTTCGTGAAAATCAATCTGTTTTAACCCAACACGTGTCAGATAAAAAATTGACATTCAAATTCGGTTTAAAATTATGGGGCCAAAATGGGGAAAGAAAATAGAGAAGCGAATTGTCAGTCCGATGTGTTTGTGATTGCAAGAAATGTCCCTTAGATTCTACGGTGAACTGGGGAGGAGACAAAATGCTGCACTGGTGAATTGCAGCAAAAGCCGGTAATGCGAAAGACAACGAATTGTCCTCTACGGAACTTGAAGTATCTTCCGAATGATGTACAACCCGAAACAGTAAACTATTGAGCAATTATGAAACCGAGGAGAGAAGATTGTGGGTCTTAGGTGTCAAGAAAAATTTCGAAACCTAACTGAGGTAAATTGCTGCAAATATTCCTCCTGACTGTTTATCATCATATATATGATACCAATCTTAATAGATATGGCGCCTAAATAACGATGAGTTAAGGAAAAATATAGGTAGAGGAGCGTGGAAAACAAAACAATCAACTTGGGGGAATAACAAATTTTTTGTTTGTTTACTGCACGTCATTTTGAGTTTTTTTTCTTTTTCGTTTACTTTTGGGATTACACACAAGAATGAATACATTCACTGACTTCTGTTCGATGCCATATCCCGCAGTGTCCCCAGCCAAAGACAATCTGAATCTTTGAGGCTCCAGCCGGGGAGCCAGGAAGCCCTGACGGAAACCAGATCCGAGTACAGTCTCTTTAACCCTCTGCGACACGTCATAGCCTGCCCACCTCGCTGTTTCTTCCAGCCTGGACCAATGTCTGCGAATAGTGCACGATATGGTAGACGTTGCTCAGGCATTCGAAAGACGTTTCCTAGCCACCTAAGATGATGCTGTGAAATTATTTTGCTCAACGGAGGACTATCTGGTCCTAGCACCCGTCGTCTGATCTCATCGTTATTCACGCGATGTTCTCACGATACGCGGGCGATGTTAACGCAGACAACGGTTTTCGAATACAGATAGTTGTTGGACTTGGTCGGAGGCCGGGTTTCACAGAGCAACAAGAGCAACAAGGTGCGTACTGTTGCACCCATTGATTCATGTTCAGTTTTTCCACGACAATACTGAATAAACTGAGATCACTTAGTATGTTGTAAACTGTATATTACACCATCACCACCACCACCACTAAGAACAAGTTTGAATACCACCGTTGCCTAAGATCGTTTCACAATCAGGCAATGAGAAAGCAAAACTTTGGATTCTGCTTTATTGGAAATTGTAGACAAAAATACAATTATTATGCTTGAACGTTTGTCAGACTAAAAGAGCCTTTTGATCAAAGAAAAAACAAGAACGGGTATACACAGTGAACCAACTTGACACTTGACACCATCTATTCCAACTATGGGTAACATATCAAAACTATGGTTGAAACAATGACTGTTAGCATGAAATAAATCGAAATTTGTACATTCCTGTTAGAGGATAGAGTATGTTCCCTAAGTAAAGTCATAACTTGTAGACAGATTAGTTCGCTTGGAGCGCTGTGAGCGGATCAGTTTTAACAGAGGACCGGAGCTTTGAGTTTACGCATGCTGAATTTATCCCACCCACAAAACAACCACTGAATTATTGTATCAAATTTTCTATGTCGGCTTGTCTCGAAATTCCTCACTGAGAAGTAAATGAGGGTACTGGGGTTCAAATTTATGCGTTAAATACGTCTCTTTCTGTTTCTTTGTCGGTATGTTCATTCAGTTTCGGTTAGTTTAAAAGCATTTATTCGCCAGCAGTGATCGATGAACTGTTTTTAAAGGTGAATTCCGCATCAAGGTCATCGCGAAAACGCAAGGGTACAAGTTCGGTGAACTGAAAGTATACTATGTACCGTGTCAAGGTTTGAGAACAGTGAGATGATACAAAATAGATAGACACATCAGGTGATGTACAAATGGATTAGCGATCTTTATTTCTACCCAAACCTATCATGTGAATCGAATTGGAACACACAACCCTTTCCGTTAGACAGATCAGACCACTTTGAAGGTTGTGACTGACTGCTAGAGAATGTTTACTCTAATTTAACGGAAAGAATCAAGCAAAATTCTACTACTACCTTTTGCAAGTCAAGTTGTCCCAATATCATATTAAGATGTCCTCGGATTATTTCAAGATGTCCGGGAATCATTTCAAGTTGGATGACCATTATTTCAAGATGTCTGGCGATTATTTCAGGTTGTTCATTGAAGATTTCCATTGTAACATTTGAGAAAAAAACACGAAATAACGAACAAGCTCGTTTTCGATAACTTCCTCATCTGGCTAATACAGTTATATAAATAGTTAAAAGGCATATCACATTTGCATAACGTTTGACATGTGTGTGGATTGGATTGGTAGATATAATTAGTTGCATATGTGTGGTTTACAAACAAAAATGGAGTGGTGGGTGGATGGGAAAGGGACATTTCACAAGAGGGATTAGGACCGAGTCAGGGTTAACCATCACCGGTTTCGAGTACGAGGTCAATCGCAAGGGTCATGAAAGAGTCAGTTTCAGTCATGAAACTGAATTCACTCCGTGGCCAAGGCAATTGAAGTGCTTTACCGAACCGTTTTTGGGAACAAAGCGATGCGTTAAACAGACGGA
Organism: Echinostoma caproni; assembly: GCA_900618425.1. Classification (NCBI taxonomy): domain Eukaryota; kingdom Metazoa; phylum Platyhelminthes; class Trematoda; order Plagiorchiida; family Echinostomatidae; genus Echinostoma; species Echinostoma caproni. The sequence goes on along the minus strand of UZAN01048073.1, from coordinate 3,533 downwards.
TGGCTACTGCCTCAGTTGTTGCTAGATGTTGTTGGCGAACAGCCTTAGATGGATAAGGAGGAACCCAGTAGATCACTTTGAAAGCGTCTTCACTCACAGTATATCCCGTATTGGCGATGTGTTCGACAATGGTACTTGTCATGGTTTTTCTATCTCCAGTAGACAATCAGGCTGGTTTATGTTCCTTGATTCTCTAGAAAAACTGCCTGATGGTTCTACCTATGTAGCTTGCCGAATATGAATGAGCAAACAAATGAGTAGGTAATCACAGAAAAGGTAGAAATAGGCCGTTTACCTTTGAGATTCATGGAAATAGTTGGTCGACTGGTGAACTGAAGGCGTAAACGTGCTGCGGGAAATGTGCGTGCGAATGCTCTTTCAATGCGTCGGATGATTAGCTCACTTTTGTGCTCCCCTTTGTAAGGGAGTCACATGTATAAGTCTTTCTTATTCACTGTTGTTATAGGAGGTCCATTGGGTGTCTCAGATAGATTTTTTCTGAATGAACCGTTCCGGGTAACCATTGGATACAAGTGTTAGTTTTATATTCTCTAGTTCTTGTAGTAAGCTTTCTTCTGAGCCAATATATCTTGCACGGGCTGCGAGGGAACGGACAAGGTTCCGTTTCCGTTTCAGTGGTACGAAGCTTGAGAAGTTGATATATTGCCCAGTCCATTTTGGCTTGCGATAAACACTTTTGTTCAGATAACCATCACTACGTCGTTTGAGATTCACATCAAGAAAATGGAAGGTATCTCCTGATTCCACTTCTGATATAAAAGTAGTAGCTGCGTGCGCCTCATTGAATTTTCTCAATAGCATTTCCAACGAGGTTTTCTCATGTGTCAAGAAGAAGATGTCATCTACATAACGATAATAAAAAGGTAGACCATCTATGGTTGTTTTGAGTCCATCGTTTTCCAGTTTGGCCACGAAGATATCAGCCATTAGGGGTCCTAGTGGACAACCCATCGCTACTCCGTCGGTCTGACGCTAGATTTCATTGTTGAAAGAAAACTGAACGTTGAATATGCCACGGAGTAATAGTTTCTTTAAGCTAGTCAGTGGAATACCAATGTTGATTTCGTTTTCCCCTAAATACTCGTATAGGTATAAAATCGTCTCAAAAAGTGGCACATTAGTAAATAACGAAGTGACATCGAACATCCTCAGCCCATTTATGTTCTTTTCTCCCATTAGCTCTACGAACTGGAACGTCTCTTTTAGACTAAAACGTGAAATGCGTCGACGGATCTGCTCCAATGTCTGCAAGCCATCTGGCTGCTGGGTGATATGGCGAGGAACTCACGTCAAGTATTGGTCTCAAGGATATGCCTTGTTTATGTACTTTCGGTAAACCGTACAAGCGCAGAATAGAGGTTCCCGTGGGTCGCAGTTGTTCGTAAGTAGTTGCAGAAATATAATTGTTGTCTCTCAATGTTTTCAAACCGTTGGTTAGCTGTTCCTCAACTGTTTTAGTCTTATCCTTCTCTCTTGGTACTTGGGTAAACGTTTTGGGATCCCGTAAAATTTCATTATTATTATTGTAATCAAAACGATCT
>UZAN01048072.1:0-13170 GCA_900618425.1 Echinostoma caproni | reverse complement strand
TCTACGTAGTACATTTTTCTTAATAAAGGCCGCAATACATGGAAGCCATGTAACGACACCGATATGTTTCGATATGTATCCCATTCGTGAAATACACGACATCACAGCATAACTTCATGGTACGACTGGTAATTCCAATATTGATTAGGTTCGTGCATAGCACCAAAACGCAGTCACCACTGAAGATGTCAAAATGAGTGCTGTCATAACTTCCTCCGGACGTTTTGAGAAGCTGTGTGCCTTTTTGTTTGCCAAACGCTGCTCAGATATTCCAAAGATGTACTGATAGCGTCATATGGGACCCGGATGACCTTCATTTCTATATCGATCACTTATTGATAACGTCATCGAATGCAACCGAACCTTATCACCATTTGTCTCATTTGTTTCGTCCGTACGACAACCAAATAGTTATTCTTGTATTTCAAACGCAGCTGAATTCAGACTGTGCACCGAACACAATAAAGTACAGTGATCTTGATAAAATGCGAAAGTTCCATTATCTGTTTGTGGGAGTAATACTACCATGTTTCCCAGACCAAGGCAGGGGAATTTTCTTGCGGGAATCACAACCTGAGCCTTTGACTAAGCAAAGACTGACTGGTGCTCGGTGTCCGGTTCATTGCATCATAGGCCCGTTTGACGGGATCAAACGTCCAAGGTACCCCATGCCTGTGCCACTGACATAACTTAGTACGTGTGGGCGCGTGTGGCGAATAAGCTCGTTTTCAGTGATTCGTAAACATGCAAATACGTCGTAATGAATACCAATAAATACATTTATTATTGCTCAACTAATAAACCAGTTGTTTCGGGAAAAGGAAAACTATTTGGGACTAATTTTTTCTTCGAAATGAATCTGGGATTCCCGGTGATCGCTTAATTGTTTGTTAGGTCATCCAATCATCGGTATTAGGAACAATAACTCAAGGTTCTTTTATCTAGTTAATTCTACGTGTTTTGCCCTGTCGACCGGGATGCAGACACGTCCTGATATGAATCTTCTTTGATTTTCTCTTTTCTTTGCTCGTTTAATTTTTTACAGACTACAAACTGTCCGCCTAATTCGCAGCCCTTCGAATCCCAGAAACGCTGTTGATTGATGTACGTATGTATACAGTCAAATATTGCCAATTCCCGTCCAGTTTTCAATCGTTTCTTGCCCCCTCGTTCTTCTTCTACTACGCATTACTGTTCCATCTGCTGTGCCAATAAGCTACCAGTCTACTACTCTATACAGTCTTCCGGTTCAGACTGTACTCCACACTTTACAGAATATCAATTGATTGTATAAAATATTTTCCCTCGTTGCCGAATTTGCACACAGTTGCCTACTGTCAGTGGATGCTATTCAATTCTTTTCCCTCAATTCCTTTTCAAATGACACAAGCCGGCGTATGTCTTCTGATTACTAGCGATAGAATTGTTTACAAACAGCGCTCTGACATGACTATTAGCCAACACAGGCTTTGATCAATGCTTACTCCAACACCTTGTATTCTGCCCTTGAAAATAGAAAGTAAACAGCTTCATGGAGTTCAACGACCGATACAGCTAGGATGCTAAGCCAATCCTCGTGGCAAGTGTACACATTTTGCTGAATTGCGAATGAGAACAAAAATCATTATAGAACTCTCAACATTAGGGGGTACCCATCCACACATCTTCTTCGTTCTCATTTCCGTGAGTTCCGGATCCGGATAGAACCCATCAGATCTTCGATTGCCACACCATTTAGTGCACATTTCATTCAACACTGATATTAAACGGTTTGATTGGCGAACGAACGCCTGCAATATTCCTCTGACCTTGAAGTAATTTCTTGTTTCAATGCGCAGCTGCACGCAACTGTACCGGTGCAGCGAAACAGCTCCGGATAAATTCTGTGAACAAATGTTCTTCCCTCCTTGCTTGGAGTTGTGCTAGCAATAGGAATCTTTGATACCAACAATCGAAATGTCCTGTTCTCCTGTCCGACTGGCTTTCGAGCGTTCACTGGAAAAAACCCCAACCGGTTTCTCACCAAAATTCTATGACGTTTTTCATGTGAAATGTGATATTTGAATGCGACCTAGCACCATAAATGGCATTCTGAATCAACACCGCTAAGCATTTTCCAATCCCATTTTGAATTATGGCGTTTGACATTCATGTAAAAAATGGGAACACTTCGGTTTGATACCGCTTGGAAACCATGGAGCAAATACTGATTGAGTAATCCATTGTAAGACTCATTCAGCGGAATCTGTTCACATTCAGAACACATTAGCCAAAACCATCTTACATTGTTTTCCTCTTTTCTCATCGGACGTATGCGGAATCACCAAAATTTGTGGTCTTTGTAATGCTAAGTAAAAGTCCACATAAAACCCATCTCGAGCGGTATTTTCAGTCACTCAATTATTTGGGTCATTGTAGAAAAATGTTGAGAATTGCGTGCACATCTCAGTTAACTAACCACCACCCTTCATGCAACATGCAACCTGTCCTCCAATAAAGGCACTTATCTTGTACATGATTTGTAGGTGTTTCGAAACACACGTTGACATCAAATCGATTTGGATTTTCCTACAAAAACCCGACGTTTAATCTATCCTCAATTTAGTATACTGTTTATTAAAAAAAACGGGCAATAATGTTCTCCTCTAATTGGTTGTCACCGGTCGTCCATTCCTTTCAATGCGTATAAATACCTCATATTTTCTTGGCATTGTATCGAAAAGCACCATGAGCATCGGTGGGTACATCGGTGTTTGGCTTCTCGTACTGCTTTCGCTGCACAATGTGCAAAGCATACGTGTGGTTGAAAAAAACTGTAAGTCATGGCGAGAACCACGAATACATTTTATGGTTCAGTTGTTTATCATAATGATTTTGTAGAATAGTTTTCTCGTGCTGATGTGCAAAATATTGTTTTGTGAATTACACGTTCCGTTACGACTTATGGTTATTATTCAAATGGAAGTTCGTAGCACCCACTGATGGTTTTACTGTCTGTATTGAAATGTTTGTACGTGCTGATGGTTTCATTTTACAGACTAAATTGTAAGACTAAATTCCTGTCATTCATTACGACAAAAGTTGAGCTCTACCTCATTCTGGTAGCGGCGGACGAACACAACGCTCTCACATCAACATGGAGCATCATGCATAGTAATCACATGCTTGGCTATTACATTTGATTGCTTCATATTAGCCATTCGGATAGTGATCTTGATCTTGATCATGTCTTAAATGCATCATCATTTTCTTGATATATCCTATAGTTCACAAAATTGTATGTCGCACATACGGAGTGCATATTAACCATTACATGTGGTTGTTCACTCAAAATTGATTTTAGACAGACCACTGCCATGGGATCCATCCAATCCAGCTGGTGAAAGTCGAATATCTGGAGTGGATTGGGGGGACAACATAGAAATCGAAGATAATAACCTCCTGACATCACACGTGCCTTCGAATGGAACGTTCCCCTATATATTGGCTGAACTGCCTGGCGTATACAACATCACATCAATTCTGATTGTGTCTAGACTCATGGCCGACGGATGTAAGTTTATTTATTTTAAAGTCGATGTATTTCTGAATTCGCTGTTTTTCAGTTGAACTCAAGCATTCTCATAGTAAACGGTATCATCAGTACAAAGGATCTTCATTTAGCATTTGCACTTTATTTATGCTTTCATTACACTGCTTTGCACTGACATAAATATGCAAAACTATAGATAAACTCACTGTCGGTACAAACACGGGTACCAATTATTTTTTCTTTCCGTGAGTTTCTTACTGTTTGCAAGTTGCTCTTCATGGCACCAGTGTTCAACACAGTGATTTCGTGCAGAGCTCGAGGAAATATACCAAGAGCAAAATCAATCGTTCCAGTGTTGTGCTAATAGTGAGTGCAACAGTTCCATCGGAGCGAAAATGACTACTATCGAAGACATATCTTCATCAAATCTGATTTCACTCATGTGTGTGTGTGTGTGTGTGTGTGTGTATAGACAAAGCTCTGTGCGAAGTGAGTGTTCTGTAAACATGTTCTCCTCGTGAGATGAATGAATTATTGCATGAATGAACGAATGCTGGATTCAGTGTTTTAAAGTAGCAGGTTGACAATCTAAACGCTCGCTTTCACCTCCCTTCAGACGACTCAGGGACAAAACAAAACTTCGACATCTATACTAGAGAGAAACACTGGTCTAAATGCAGGAAAGCTATGTCGCTTGATGGTTGGAAATTATGTAAAAAGAATGCCAGGCTCGATATTTGGGGCTATACGGAAAGATTCAGATGCAATCCTGACGCATCATTGGCACAATACGTAATGATAGCACGCGGATCTCCAGATGGCACAGAAATTGTCAAGGGACAAACGGTCTCCGAGGTTGGAATTTGGGGAAATCGAATCGGAGATAAACAAATCACACCGGAACCCGAGTGGGGTGAGGAAGATCGATACATGGTATGTTCTTTCATCCCCTTTCCCATTTTGGTATCACTTCCGTTGACCATGTTTGAACAAAATTGTGATCAAATCCATAATTGCACGTGATTGCAAATTCATGCTCAGGCATTAGTTGGGCCACAAGTTGACTGGATACGGATTGGTCAGTACCTTGAGATACATATTGAATTGTACATATTCAGAAAACAGCATTGAATTAAGCAATTATGTTGACTTCGATTAGAACCAAGACAGAAGAATATTGTTTATTATCAAGGCGTTTATCGATGCAATTTTCAGGTGATATTCCATAAATTATCATCATACTGGTAACTGATAAACCTGTCGCTCATTTCAAACTTTTCCAGAGATTTCGTAAGGCCGTTGGTCAAGGTGTCAAGGAATTGTGGTACGAGGCATCTTTTGTGAGGTTGGAGAAAAACGACCAGTTAGAGATGTTGTTCTCGGATCCGGTCACGGGCATATCATGGGAATGGCTGTAACTCGTGGAAAAGGGCGTGCGGTTGCTATGATTGGAGAGAGATGGATGCGTGAGCTGTTCACAGCCCCCTATTTGGCAAACTTCTCAGTGAATTTGAAGAACTTTTTGGGACAAGGTGACCATCCGGAATTTCGTTGGGCAAATGAGGACTACAAACCGGGAGATATCGTTCTTGTCAAACGCAGCATGCACTTTAATGTAACTAAACTTGCCAAAGCAGTTATGGAGGGAGTGAATGGAGTGGTCATATCATACTTGGGTACTTTGGGTACACTTGGACAACACAACACTCTGGACCTTATGAGAGCATTGAACATCCAAATTTACTACAGTATATACGGCTATGTTCAAGACGCGAAAGTTGACTTAACCAGTCTCATATACTCGGCAAGTTATGTGTCTCAATTATTTGTTCTGCGTGAAGCTCTGAACAACTTTGCAGTTATCTGCAGCAGAGCGCCTATATTCAGTTACACGACTTTATTAAACCNTCTACCCCGGATCAGCCCCCAAAACTGAGAGAACCAGCTACACATTTCATGTACAGCCTCCAAAGAAGGGCTTCTACCTCCCAACAGGTGCATACGTCAACCCCGGAGAAGTGTTCAAATGGCGTGTCAAAAATTCTACTGACAAAGTTGACAAATTCTTTTTCACATTCAGCTGTCAATCGGATGACATCAGTAAAGTGAATCCTTGGAAACGATGGCCGGTAATCAAACATGCTCTGCAACTCCGATCGGAGGGCAGTTATGCTACACCAACTGGTGGTATACTTCTCATGCGCATAGACGCAGATAATATTGGTATCACTCTGGAATTGGAAGACGTGTACCGACATCCATGGTTTGATTTACGAAACCAATCAGCTATTGATGATTGGGATAATGAGCGTTTACGTCACAACCTTGTCCCGTGGACGATGTTCTTCGGAGACATCGTATTTTCATGTCTTCAAACTAAAGCTGTTGTGAAACTGAACAAAGATGATATGGTATTTTTGCAAACCTATATGGATAACGTGGTGAAGATCATGCACAACTTTCGTGGATCAGACTGGACAACTGCTGGAATCGAAGTATTTGCCGTTGATATTCAAATAGCAGCCGGTTGGGGACACTCGGGTATGCCTGTCTTGGGACACCTCCCATGGCAAGACTCGTCGACGGATATAAAAGACATAAAGAAAACATCTAACATTGGTATAACACACGAATTCGGTCACAATTTGCAAAACTGGGCTGCGACTCTCAAATGGGGAACCGAAGTGACCAACAATGTATATCATTTTATAGTTCGTGGACATTTGGTCAATCTGACCGCCTACGGTTTCAATGTTTCTTGGGCGTTTGGCTGGCACGAAGTTAAACAAGTTATTGATATTTGGAAGGGAACAGATTACAATGGTGTAAACTTGGGCTATTACAACTGGCTTGGAATGCTGTTCGGTGAAGGACTTCTGGTTAATTTGTGGCATGAAACATTCCATAACAGAAACTCCCTCAATTCAGAAGAAAAGAAAGTTAACTTTTGGCTGACCAAAATGTGCAGTGAGACCGAGCATAATGTGATACCGTGGCAGGAGTTGTGGAATTTCCCCATCGACAACAATACTCGGACGGAATGTGCCAAGTATTCTTGTTATTTCCCGGACGATGCACTCACACAACAAGTACCAGATATTGTAGAAAAAGCCATCTCCAAGGTGCCAGGTGGGTGTGTTCGAACTCCAAAAAAGCAGGTTGCCAGCAAACATGATATCTTCAAGGGTCTGTATACCCACGGCCAACCATGGTTCAGTTTCCTCTAAATCGATCCCAAATGCTGACCTGTGTTGAGCGTAATGTGAAGCAATAAATATCATTGCAATCCTCCGTTGTTCTTAATAATCTCCGGAGGCGGTTTTCATTGTTCTATGTTGCGCGTGTAGAATAACTATAATTCGAATGACCATATCACACAAAACGATTGCATTCGGAAGAAAATAAACAATGTAGAACGAATTTGTTTGGTGAATAGTTTGCTTCGTTGAATAAACCATTGCATCTCGTGTTATCGAATAGAATTGAAGTACGAAGGTCCACGCAACTGCTTCCAAAGCGGACAACGAACAATGATTGATTATATAGACAGAACTCATTTACAGTTCTCCTATGGGAGTGAATGATTGCGGAATCCGACTGTTCGATGATATTTAAATAGGATTGATGCAAGGAAAAGATATTTGTCCAAATATTATGATACGAATCTGTTGTGCTCAAATGCAACTACTTTCGATTGCAGAAGCGACCATGTGCACACAGTTTCAGTACGTTAATTTGTTAGTAGTATTGGACGTGCAAATCAGAACAGATGTGGTTTGTCATATTATTCATCTTCGAGTAAGAGTCCTCAAGATCAGCTGTGGTGCGCCTGGAATTGTGACAGAGGGAAGAACGGAATGAGTAAAGATAAATTGGATGAGACAACACGAAGCACCTCATTGAGAACAGAATAATCATGCCTTCTTGTTACATTATGGATTATTGATGGAAAAGTACTGCGACATGTTCGCATCTTGTGTGTGTACAATACTGAGTGCACCAATTTAATCCAGAATGTCTTGGTCATTTTTCCTGTTGGACAGCCGAGCATTCTCAAACTCGAACTGTTCATCTGTTTTTTCCGACAAAAGCTCTGAATTTGGAGGACCTCCGTAAGGCATTTGAGGTAATTCGACGCACAAAATCCTTCCGACTGCCGAATTCAGTGTTGCCAAGTCTCTGTTTCATCTTCACAATGTCCAGTTTTGCTATGGTAGTGCGTGGGTTGAAAAACATGCATGATGTTTAATGTGGCATTGTCGACCATAATTGCTCAAACATTTTGACTATTTTCCTCATCGATTTATTGTTTTTACTAACTGTGGATCGGTAGGAGCAGGTCACTTACAACAAGCTGGTGTACAAACGGATACTGGTAGGGTCGGGTGTAGCATATCTGCGGAATTTCTGCAAACTATTTGCTCTGAGGCTGTATTCCATACCAATTCTTTGAAAATTCTTCTTTTCACATAACATAGACTAGTACCGTTGTTCAAAGTAACTCCAATTCACTCCCTGGTGGCCAATAACTGCCCGTTCATTCTGAGACTGACAGGGAGAATGTACAATGACCACATTGATAACCAGGGGTATCAAGGTGTTTGTTTGACTTCATCTCTCAGTTTCGGTCCGGTAAATTATATCCCATTCTCACTCTCTGGATGCAAATGCCAGATGGCAAACCAATTTTGTCTGAAGGTGTGATGACTACTTGCTTTGACTTATCTTGAGAATCCCAGTGAGCATAACAGCAACTTGACTGGAATCCGCTCCAGTAGCGCACCTCAACCGTTGCAGTGAGAAACAGTTCAACGCTAGGAAGACCAGAAATCGAAATCTCGATGTTACCAGAAATTGAAAATTTTCATTCAGTTTCCGCAATGGCTTGTGCTGTTTTCTGGACGTACCTTTCAAAAGGGAACGCTCGAGCGACTCAGAATTACTCGAGGTTCCCGGCTAACCGGTTTACGTATGACCGGGTTAAGCTCTGTCAGCTGGGTTACAAGGAAACAATGATAGCACTCATGCAGCTCTTAGAGAATCATATTTAATCAACCCAGTTGCACGTAAGCTGACTGCAAAGACAGGTTTTCATTTGTTTTCACCGGAATCCACCGAATGCACCTCTAAGGCAGGCTTGGCTGTGCAATTATGTTTTCCGGCGCATAATTCGTATTGGATGATAAGTTTGTAAGTTTGTATCCGGTTTAACATGTTGCGGTCTCCGTTTAGGCTGGTCAACAAGCGAATGTTACTCCACAGATCCAAATAACCAGCATCACATAATCTCTAAATCACATATTGGCAATACGATGATTGTCATTTGTTCCGTATCTGTCCTTCAGAAGTTCCTCAAACAGGGCTGCAAGTAAGACCGTTTTAGCATTAACCAAAACTCCGGGAATGGTCTACCAATAGATTGGAACATTTCAGTCACTAGCTAACAAAATCTCACACCAAACCTCATTCCATAATAATCGAATTCGAGGCACATTTCTAGGCCCGTAGGACGTACGCAGCCATTCTCGTAAATGGTATTCCAGTCGGACTTCAGGTGGATACGGCAGCAGTACCACCGTGTCACACCAAACTTCGATAGTGATTAAAAATCTAAAATTATTTCTCCAACCGAAGCAGCTCAGAGTATGTCCGGCTGAACATTGCTGCTCTTATGGGGAATTAACTGCAATTTGCGATTGAACACATCAAGTTGTGGGAACCCTTTAGCTAATCGAAAACTCGAGCATCAACCTCCTCGGTTTTAGTTGGATTGAATAGCTCAGGACGCCCTTCAAACTACTAAACATTGTTTGTAACAATCCTGGGATACCGAACCTTTGTTTGTGACAACATAACGGTATAGTGTATAGTTAACTTCCGCTCTACAAGAGAAATTCATCATCTTGCCTCGGGATGGACGCCATTCTTGAACAACTAAAATGCTTAACCACAACGTAAACCGATGCGACCCTTTTAAAACGAAATATTTGTCTGTAGGCACAGATGAGCATCTCCATTGGTTGAAAATCGAAGAAACAAGCGTATGAGTCTGAATACTCAGAATCTATTATGTTTTATTCCAATTGAAGTCGGCTGTCATACCGGCATCATTTTAGTTAGACTGTGTAATAGTCGTTTGGTTTTTGATGGATAAAAACAAAGGGGAAATCTATAGTGCATGCGCTCCAAGAACCAATGGGCAGGCTTTAGTTTGACTAGATTACGGATCCCGTCATGGCAAACAATTCACGCGATGTGCGTAGTTCAACTCTGTCTCTAGGTCGTATTGTTGCTTTGACAAACCGCGGTTTATTTTCAATGTTGTTTTTACACCGCCAACGATAAAGCCTGGTTTTCACAAGGTTAGTAGTAACAACCCCATTACTCATTGGCTACGGGGATCGGGTATGAAGCTGTTTCATTCGACAGCTAGCATCAAGGGAAAATTCATTTTGAGCACATGATAGTGAGAAAGGTCTTTGTTAAGAAATGCGAGTGGCTAACAAAAAGACGAGTCAAAATGGCCATCAAACGAACCTGAATTTGCATTATTCTTATATCATCGGGAGTGAGTTCCGTTATTAACAGGAAAAGGAACGGGTGTTCATTTGATGCCTCATTGAATGGGCAATACAATGGCGAAAAGTATCACGCACACTAGAGAGAATGAAATATCCTGATTTGGAAATGCTTTCGACCAACCAGAAATCGGTTGAAAGTATTTGTTTGGACGCCCCAAGGTTATCGAAACAATTTTGGGGATCGCCTTGCGGCAAATCTTCATTAGTGAAAGTAAAGAATGTGATATTATCCTCATTTTTTGATCCTCTATGCAAGGGAAGAGCACGGACATGCTCACACACGTTCAGGTACACAAGGCTACCAGCAGTGTTCAGCTACACTTAGACCAAACTGTCAAAACCTTTGAACGCAATGCAGAACAGTTTTGATACTGCAATTTGCATGTTACCGCAGTATCGAAAACGCATTCCGAACATATGCTGTTTTGTAAAATGTGCGTCCTGCTCAGAATATAAGATCCAACATATATGCAAATGTTTTGGTTAACCACTATGAGATAGAGCAAAGAATGAGACATTTTCTGCCTTGACATGTTGACCCTCACCTAAGGTCTTTTTCAAGTCGGATAGTGAGCCGACATCGAACATCCCAAAAGCGACCACAAACTAGAACACATCCGCTCGACTACTCTGAGAAATCCAAAAGTGTGAACGATACGGAGGTGGTCAATCGCTTAATCAGAGCAGGCCAGTCTTTCCCAAGAAGGTGAATAAAGACAAGCTTAACTGGTCTAAACGGATTTGGCTTACAATGGATAGTGGCTATCTTTTCTACATGAGATCCATGACACATCTTCAGAAAGCGCTGAGCTCAAAGTTAAGACACATGTGACCCCGACAACGGCTAAACCAACCATTTTACCACGACGCATCAGAAGAAATTAAATGGATTTTGAAATGCACAAACATGTGACTTGTTTTTCGAGATACCTATGCTTATCTACTGATGGAAATTAAGGATAAGCAACCAAAAGTTGATGAGTAGAATTTAATCCACAGGATAAAATGCAAACCATATCCAAACACGTCCTTTAGATAAAAGATTCGACAGCGGATGAGAGTGAGTTACACGAAATTCATACGTGTGCTGCATATACTTCAGGCTCAGCACGCGGTTATTGCTCTATTCCTTGAATTTCAACACATTCATCACTAATTATTTCCGCACCTCAAAACCCCACACATGTCACTGGTCTCTCTTAAACCTCTTGCTCATTAACAACTTGTCCCAAATTGTTCATCGCTTGTCTCTCAATTCCGTCAAAGTTTATCAATGTCTCACATGTCCCCTGATTTGAAAAGGCCTTGAGAGAGNGTCGAAATGTAACCACTCCAAAAATATGTTTGATTCTTTCTCATCTTTCTCATTTCTAAACGAATCTAATCCTAAATTAACTCTTATCAACTCTAGTGTTCACAACTCCAGATAGTAACAATGATAACCGGCTCACACTGACGATTGGAGTTTGACGTCAACTGCGGTTGAAAACAAGACAGTGTTCATGCATGATTCTTGGGGTGCTTGAAGATGCAATGCCATATAAAGTGTCTCGTTGGAAGAAAATTATTGACACAATTTTCAAAAGCCCGTTGTGCGGATTCCAATGCGTTTCTTTGCCTTGAAGAGAGTTCAGCAAGCACGAGACCGCTTCGATCAGTGTTGAACAATTCTACTCACTCTGTGATACAGTGGAAAAGAAATTCCCTCGAAACTTTCCTTGCAGTGATGTTGTTCGAAAGTCAAATCTTTTGTGTTAGACTACGTGTATTAGATATGGTTCTTGATGTTTCTTCTGATAAAACGTTTGCATTCCGAAAACCTCTCCCCCTCCCTCCGGAATGATCGTTCCACAAACACAAATGTACATGCCATATCAACTCCTTGGTCCCACGTACTGAATAAAACTTTCTCAGATCAAATCTTCATGCCCTATGTATAAGGCAAACTAATCACCATGACAACAAATTGACTAAATGTCAAACCCAAAAATCGATTTTCTCTTTATACTGACATGTGCAATCTTATGGATTTTCAAAACGGATTTATTTGCATGAGAGGATCAGTCTACTGACTCTCTATTCAGTTTCTTTTATAGAACTTCACCGCTCACACAAAAATTTCTGAAGATCAACCGACAATGTGAACACCCATTTGATAGGTCACTGCCGAGGAAAATCAGAGGGCAATTGAATAAGGAATCACATGCAATCATGTGACAATACGATCTGAATCGTGATTATTGTTTAAATATTGCATAAGAACTTTTCAATCTTTCCCGATTAAGTCCCTCCACTCATTCCTCATTCATCACACACACTTTGATTCGAACAAATCCACCTCGGATATTGGTGTGCATAGTTTTTAAATGACACTTTAGTGGTAATCCCAAGCTGAACTGCTGACTATAACTAGCCTGGCTACAAAAGTCTTCTTCGCCACTTTGTTCTCTAACATATATGGGCCATATCATGGCTTCTGTCATCGCCAATGTTTCATTTACACCTAGCTTCCATTCAACTCATACCACAAATATGGCTGAGACAAAAATAAAAATAATATTGATAATAAATAATCTGGTTGGATCGTTCCGATCTAGGTAGAACATCTCGATGGGCTGCTCGACACTGCACTTGGAATACTCCAAGTTGTATCTATAGTTTATAGCAGCAGCATATTCAGTGATCTACATTTCCATGGTTTACAGCACAATCAGTCAGTCTCTGCAATTTCTGAGAGTTAGTTACAGCCTGATCTGGCTGGTTCCACCGAGGATGCTAATCCCTCGTGACCTGTGAATCCCGGGTTCGAATCGCTCCGCCGCAACCTATCTTCCCGGGCAGCCTTTGCATGGTCGCGGGCCCCCTTCCTCAACGTTGACTGTACATTTGTATAGTCAATAAATAAAAAAAGGAAGTAAAAAGACAAAGACAAATTCGGTTACGCGCAAGCCGCGGGAAACCTAGTCAACTAGTCTCAGTTATTTATTTAAAGCGGTACACTATCATAGGCAAACGAGTCAATACGTTAAAATATATATATATATTTTAACGTATTGA
>UZAN01048071.1:6779-19572 GCA_900618425.1 Echinostoma caproni | reverse complement strand
GGAAATCACATCATGAATAGCGAAAGCTAGAGCAGCTTTCGCCAACCTGCAAGGACTGTGGCACCGCCATGACATCCGACTGTTCCTTAAAGATAAGGTGTACATCACCGCGGTTCTTAGCGTTCTCCTATACGGTTGCGAGACCTGGCCCCTCCGCGTTGAAGATGCTAATCGACTTTCTTTATTAGACCACCGATATCTCCAAAGTATTGCTCGTGTCTGATGGGAACACCGGGTGAGTAATGACGAGGTTCGCCGTCGTTTGTTGGGTGCGAATAGTCATTCTCTAATGGAAGTAATCGCTCTAAACCGCCTCCGAAAATTGAAATTTATCTGGTGTTGTCTATCTCAATCATCGGTTCACTGCTAGGGAACTATCTCGATAAAATAACGAATACATCTGTTGGGGAAGCGGTAAATAGTACCGAAATTGTGGGGCACATAAGGTAGATGTGAAAGTGGAAAAAATTAAAGAACCGGCGGATATAAATGCAGAAGTCTGCCTTAAGGAAAGACATACCGAATGTAGGATTTAGTTAAACTATTGAATTTCGAATGGGCGAGAAATGGATCTCGATGCACTAGCAAACTTGTTCTGATAAACTATCAAACACGACTACATACCTCTCTCTGGGCTAATAAACCACTCAGTTTATCTCACCTGCGCTAACTATTACTACTTAACCATCGATTGTCGAGAAATTCTCGTCTATGGATGTTTTCCACAGGAAAATTCGGGATTTGGCGACCTTGAAGCAAAAGTGACTGCACATTCGTGCACACACGCGACCTTCCGGTCGCGAGGAAACATCACGTCGGCGTCAAATTACTGCTTACGCTGCTGACGGTTATCTCCTTTCATAACCTGCGGTCATTGGTCACGCAACTGGTTGAGCAGGAGGAGCAATCCACCGGAACTGACTCGGGACCATTAAACCTCACAACAGGGTTAGGTGACACCCAGTCTTGCAGCCACACTTCGTAGGTACAAGGCGCGTATCAAATGGACTCAGAAGAAAACAACACTTAGTGCGTGCTCCATTATTTTGCTTAGGAGGGAAGATTGAACATGAATAACGAAACGGGGATCCCTTGACGAGCACACTGCTGCTGAGTTCGAACGAACTACTTATTTCCTTGTAGACCCTAGATAAACAACACGTGTGCGTACAGTGATCTCAGTAAGTTAACCTACTTCTGGGGCATCCTTTTTGGAAGAAACGAACCCATTAGAGCTTTGCGGTCAATTGAGTCGAAGACTCCTTTGACTTCAAGGAACACTGCGATCGTCTGTCAGCGGGGGATGAGGCTCAACCTTAGGATCTGACACAACGTAAAAAAATGATCAATTCTGGCCTGCGCTATCTTTAGGGAGTCAGACGTGGCAAACGCTTTAGTGACGATTGGAATCAAACTTATCTCGCGAAAGTGTGAATTATAAGTGATTCGTCTCAAGATGGTAGCCTGCACTCGTTCCACGAGATGTTCAGTAAATTAGTAATAGATCCCGCGAGGTTATCACCTTCCCCCATCAATGAGACACATAGTTATTACGTGAAGCGACGGTTCTATGTCATTAACATCAATATACACATTTTGGCATATTGTCTGCTAAATTCCATCGTCGACAGAGTAGAGGAAAGACTGGACAGTTGACAGTAGAGTTGACCAGAGAAAATGGTGAATTTCAGTGGACTAAAAGGTTGCAAAGAAATTGAGACGATACACTCGAACGCCACTGGTTACGACATCTAACCGTGAGACTCAGCGCGCTGCTACCCTCGTATTTAGATACCACGGAACGATAACCAGGTTCTGATCAGATGTGAGTTGTGAATTGTGGCATTATTGTGCCGAAATAAGGGTCGCCACCTGATCATTCAATAACATTAACAGCAATAGATAATGTGGCAGTGTTTGAATTTACTTATGGGAATGTTGTGGAATAGCCGCCGTAGCTCGGGAAGTGAACAAAAATTTAATATCAACTCAACTAACTCTTCTTTTTTCCTGCAGTCATGTCAACAGAAATCACCCGTGTGCTATACCGATCGGACTGAATTTCTTAGAATATCATTGAAAGTGTCTCCAGTTCTATTCTCGTCGCTTTCCGCTACGTAGTCCACGATACGTTCCCCGGCCTTGATCATCGTTTTTCTGTTTGAGTCAAAACATTTATTCCTCGCAAATGTTTCACTTTATAAGAAGAACACAGAGGAGCGAATAAGCTGGTTTGCGGTGATTCATCTACAAGCTAATACATCATAATTTCAAATAGGAATTCGTCGTGTACATAGCAAATGAAGCGTGAACTGAAAAACTAGGAAGCGGTCTGATCAGTTGCCCGGCGGCCGAAGGAGTAGTACGCTTGCGTTCTGCCTGTGAGGTTTCGGGTTCGATCCCCAGTTGGGTCGATGTATTCGTGCACTGCTGATGAGACCCAAACAAGAGGAAACAGCTGTCCAGTTGTGTTTCCTAGCTTTTCAATTCACGCTTCAGTTGCAATATACACAACGAATTCACCTTTTTGAAAATGAATCAAATGGTCCATTACTCACTTGAAACATCATAATTTGTCAAAATGTTTAATAATGGGAGGGACATGACCAAATGAGAAGAGAAATAATCAACGTTCCACTTCCATGACCGGATGTTGCTCACCGGTGGGTCATCACACACATGCACATTGGTTCGGGTCATTAGGGGTGAGTGAGGGTGGTTGTGTCTGGTGTGGTATTGGCCATGGAAGACCGACTTCTTACGAATTGTTTTTTGTGGCATCGAGGGGGGGATTAAGGAAGCGGATTCCGATCGCTTCCCCTGTGACTAGAACGCAACTCCTATTTCCTGTTAGATCGACGACTGCGAACTAAGTAGAGCGGGGAAAATGCCTCGACCACATCAACCACGTGGTTTGATTCCACTAGGTGTGAAACGATTGATCTGTTGATGGTCCTAACCACTCAACTATTCAGTCAAGCAGGGTGGTACTCACGGACTCGTTCAGATAAACGTCTGCTTGTGCAATCGATACACATACCTTGTCCCACAGGAGCAGGTAAATAAGTATACACAGAAAAATACTGTAGAAACGGGCAATTCATCCTTGAGTTGAAAGCACCAAAGTGTCCTGGAGATGAAGTTTTGCTGAGAGGACTACTTTACCCACAGCTGTACTCAATTTATGTGTCACCATCTCGGCAGTTGTGTCGCCGTTAAAAGGTGGTGATATATAAACCAAGTTCTTTTCAACGGTAGTGATCTTATTTGGCAACCGATGACGCCTCGAAATGTCCACGAATCGTTCTGGGTATCCATTGTGTAGGAAAACCTCGTATAAACCTTAGTTCGTTCTCAATGGTATCATCGGTGCGTATTCTCCGCGCTCCGGTAGTTAGGCACTGAGTCAGGTTTCTTTTCCTGTCCAATGGCACATCGCTTTTGAAATTGATATACTGATTATTCCACGAGGGCAAATGTTTCATTTCTGAGTCATAACTCTGGTACTGGAGGCCAAATCCATCCACCAGCGCTTTCCGGGATCTGATGCTCTAGTGCATCACAACTTAGTTGGACTAGATCGGCTGAGTTGTTTGACTACCACATTTGTACCATGGAGCGTTTGCTAAATTGTTTCAGTTGGCTCTCTCTCTCACAGCCACTCAGTCTCGGAGTCTCTTCCAACGGACCGTGACAGCAATTAATTTGAAGCATTGAGTCCGCTTTATCCATTTCCTTCATCAAGTCTGGATTCAGACATGTGCGAAATCCAAGTTCGAACGCTTTCAGTTACTCCTCCCTCTTTGAGTAACCACCTAGATAGTTGAATCAGAGCAATGATAATCGAAGAAGTATAGTGTGTTGCTTGAACAAAGGGAAGGCATCAACAATGGCTGAAAGAGATGCATGCGCAGGACCGGCCGAGTCTAGGAACTCATGGTTTTGCTCAAGATCTCCAATCACTTATTTGTGTGATGTTGGTTTTCACATTGTAGCAGTAGTCTGTTAACCAAGATTCTTTCACAGCCCTTTCACGTAAAATATTGAATGTAACAATAATAACAATACTTGTTATCATCTCTCTTGCAAAATGGAATATTGGTGCCAATCGATTTGATATGATAGTAGTTGTACTACTCGTGAGTAGTAAAACAATAGAAAAGTAATTCACCTAAATACATAGTAACCAAATGATGTTGGGAGTGTATCGAAAAATCTGCGCCATGTGTTGTTTTATTGTGAATGTTATAGTGTTAATAACACAGCGATGTCGATAGAGGATTACAATCTGCCTTGAAAAAGGTTACCCACTGTAACCAAAACGGCGAATATAATTCTCTACCGAAATCGCTGTTATTAACACCATAACATTCACAGCAATTCATTTAAGTTGGTGAGTTCTCGGATCTCAGACGTTTCGTAGCTAAGCTAGTCAACATCATCAGTGCAAATTTGAGGTGTGATTTTGCCTAGCTTGGCTAAGAAACGTCTGTGAACAACACTTCTAGCTCGGAGAACTCACCAACCAAAATTCGCATTCCGAGCTACAATCATTCCACACCATTTATAATTTAGGAAATTTGACTTCCATGGCTCGGGTTTTCTCGCATCTACCGCCATTTCCCTGTCTCCCTCTCGATAATTTCGCCTCCAGTTGTCTTCTTCAGCTGTGTTTTGTGTGCAGATGCATTCTCATGTTGAAACCAAATAGGAATGCCTGGTTCTACTGCTATCCTTTGAATGGTCGGGTAGTGACCAAAACCATCTAAGGAGTCAATAGTGAAGAGAATAATGTCAACAACTATAAGTGGTGCTACAGAATCGACCTCGCGTTTACTCAGACGATATGTTTAACCGTCTCCATGTAGTTGACAGTGAACTGGGACGTTAGCTGAAAGGAACAGTCAATGAAAGTCGTATGTCCGAGTCGTTTCGAGATATATACTATCCAATTTTTCAAACGGGTAGATTCGGGTTGATCAGTTAGAGAAATATCGTCTTTCTATTTTGTTTCTTTTTCTCAAGAGGTCTTTCATTCGTTGAATTAATTGTGTATCAGTGCTGCTGTTCGAGTGCCAGTAACTTATTTGATGTTTTTTTCTTCATGTCTCTTCCTCCCCCCTCTTGTTCTAGTTGCATGCCTAGTTATCATGGTGATCACGATGGGTGTCATGAGCAAGGATCGACAGTGGTTACCACGATCGGATCATAATAGAGTATCGTGGAGCTTTGCGTTTGCTGTGATTGCTGGTTTCTTCACAGTCATTTGTCTTTTCGGTCTGGTGACGCATTACCTGTCCGTGGAGAGTCGAATAATGATGGAAGATCCTTCTGTTCGACAGAAACTACTCGGATCCGAGACCAAGTACGGCTACGCGAAATCGATATCCGGTTTCGAGGCGGGTGCCGGAACCGAGTCACGTTTAGGCGGTGTCCCATCCCTGTTCACCATGCCTGTAACCGGTTCACAACTGGCTCCGGGAAGTGCCGGGGTCGGAGCGGGCACGGCAAGTCATCTGAGCCGAGCCACTGTCGCACCGGGGGCAGTGGGTGCGACAACTGCGGGAACTTCGGCCGCCACGGTCTCGGCCAAACTGCGGGAGACATTGGAAGCTCAACGTGCTGCCGTTCTGGCTGCAAATGCTCGAGCAATCGAAACTGGTCTGCCGGTCACCGGTGCTATTCCACAATCATCCGGCTATTCACCATCCATTTATCAAACTGGTGTACGTACAGAGCCGGGAGTGACTGGTTCGTTGACCAGACCGATGCCGCACACCGGATCGATGAGTCATTTACAGCCAACGGTCGCAATGGATTCGACCGTATAAGAGAACAGACGAGCTAAGAGAAGGATTTGTGTGCAAAGACCACAGTTTGATTTCACTTATCATTCGTTTTGTACTACATACTCAAGCAGTTATCTGCGACTGAAACTACTCATCTCATTGGCTGTTGAATAGATACTCAAAAAGGTTACCTAATTACTTTTTATGATAAATTTTTGATAATCTCGTTGAATTGGTCTTCTGTTGAAAACAAAAGCTCGAATGGGGTACATATGTAATGCGACCGCACTCCGGGTGCTCACTGTGCCGCGTAGTGAACGGAGCTGCGCGACAGGATGTCCCTCGACTCGTGTTCTCACCGCGCAAGATGATATGAGGTTTTGTGGGTGACGATATGACGAGGACATGGGACCGCGAGTAAAAACTGGCCTACAGGTGGTCCTCCGTGGGTCGGGATCAAAGATAAACCTTTAAAGTGAAGTAAACGAAATAGAAACGAAAAAGGTTCAGTGAGATACAAGTAGTCTTAATTACTGGCGCGGTTGCCAGTATACACTATGCCCAACTCACGATAAGTATACTTGGAAGGGAACTATGAGAAAATCATATAAATTAAGAACCGAAAAAATACCACAGTGATAATTACTACTTTCGCTAAAAGTCTATTCCAGAAGAAGTATGCTTTCATCAAGGGTAGATTTTAATTGTTTTTCACCTCATCAGGACTGTGACAAAATTGCGCTTTCTATCTCTCGGTATGTGCGTGCTAAAAGTTGGTTTTTCATAGTGAGTGCTATTTTTATTTCAGCACTGTGCATATCTGTTCCGCTCCCTCCCCGGAATAAACGATTTTTCAAGAAATGCAACCTCTCAATCACTTATTGATCAGGGGATGGGGGACCGTAGGTGGTGCCTTGTGCGCGTGACCTTGAAGGGAGCTTGAACAATTGCAACACACAATGAACAGTAGAGATCCAAAAAATCACAAGCCGTACTTCACCATCCGTCTTCTGGTTAAGTTCTGTGGTTCTGATTGGAATAAATTTGATTGAATCGCGTATCATACAATCCTTTCCGTGATGATCAAGCAGCCATTATCGTGAGTGGAAAAACGATATTGACTATACGTGTTCGGCAATGCACTTCTTACTCACTCGCGACGATCTGATATTTATGATAAGACACACCGGATGGTTTGTGAACCATTTCGATGGAGAATCAGCTCACTCCTAGGTTCGATTCGCATTTGAAAACCTTGCGCATTTGTTCTCGGCGTGGTCACACTGCAGACTCCAACCAAAGCATGGCATGGGATTGGTGACCCTCAGACGAGTCAATGCGACCCGAGTTACTCCCGTCTTACTTGGCAAACTCCACAGGATGAGCTGAATACTGTTCGCGTGTCGGGTTTGAATGCTGGCAACTTTTGCACAGGTCTTGCTCACCAAATACTTCCTTACTCGTGTTGCTATAATTCCACAAGGCGGTGCTCGATCGAGGATAGTCGTTTATTGTAGAATACAGTTGGGATATCACTAATTTGGCATACATAACACAGAACTCTCATCTGAAACGTACCATAGCAGTTCCCGGAAGCACTCCGGGTAATGAAAGCAGCAATTGGTAGTTATTCTTTGAGATACAGCAATTTGCCGTCGGGGGTCTTCCTTATTTTGATCGTCGAAAGGAATCACCATCTATTTTCCATGTTACTCACAAACGTTAGTAGTACCTCACATCAGTGTAACCTCCGTGAGTTGCGGTACCGTCGAGGCTCAGTCTCGGCGTGTAAATGATCCACGGGCAGATACATTCGTAAACAATCGCAAAAACCACAAATCAATTCACCGACAATCGGTGACATAGCAAAAGTGGGCACATAGCCAAGGTTCCAATGGGACTCGAATCTGACTCACTCCGAAAGCCTCAGTATCATCATCATCATTGTACAGCGTAATACAGTGAAGCGAACTTCCTTGATCGCTGCCAAACTCATATTGCATACAAGCTTAGTGAGAATGTGTAAGGACGACAGGGATTGGACCTATTTTTAGGGACGGGAAAGGAAAGCGAACCTCTATGATCAACACACAGAGTACACAGCCCAACTGTGCATACATACAATTTCAAGCATTTTGGTCTGATAAGAAGTGACAGCAAGCTCGGCATTGTTGTCGGTTCTCAGCCATGACATTCAGTGTCTTCAATCATGCGGTTTTGGAGTCTTTTGGACCCCAACCTGGAAGACGAGAGACACCTACTCTACCTAATCGCTCTGTGCATTTTTTATGCCTCGTCTCCACGTCATCTGCTGGCCTCCACGTGGCTTTCTACAACCTGTAACAGTCACTGCGAATAAGCCGCGCTGTGGTAGGCGACCGTCGGACATACGCAAAACGTGTCCCAACCAACGAAGCCTACTGAGCTCAATTCGATGCGATAGCGAGTGCTTGTCTGATGTATTACAAACTTCTAAGTTACTAACCCACTCACTCCATCCAACCTAGGCCAGACTACGTAAGCATCGATTGCCTGAGAGTAATGGAGTATTTAATTTGTGTATATGATGAATTTGTCGTGTAAATGAGGCGCGAACTGAAAAGCTGGGAAGCACTAGACAGCTGTTTCGACCCGGTTAGGTCTTATCAGTAGTGCGAATTCATCGACCCAACTCGGGTCAGCGCTGAGATGAGCGTGGACCGATACTCGCAAAAAGCTCGCATTGATGGGTTGTGCTGTATCGTGTAAATTCAAAATAAGAAACAGGCTGGTCAGCTCCCCGGTGTCCGAGTGGGTAGTATGTTTGAGTTCTGCCCATGAGGTCCCGGGTTCGATCCCGAGTTGGGTCGATGAATTCGCACTGCTGACGAGACCCAACCAGGTCGAAACCGCTGTCCAGTGCTTCCCAGCTTTTCGGCTCACACTTAATTTACACGAAGAATTCATCATATGTAAGCATCGATTGTCGAACACTGCTGAACGATAAGTGTCTTCTACCCGCAAATTCAATGTCTCACAACCGCAAAGCAAAACTGATCGTAGTGGTGCGGTGTATGCGACTTTTCAACTTCAGCGAAATGTCACTTCGTCGCCACAGTTGTTAAAGTCCTGCGAACGCTGCTCGAGCCTTGAAAATGCGGACGGTTATCTCCTCTAATGCGCTACCATTGTTTGTCACGCAGCTACCTAAGTACAAGAAGCAGTCACATTCAGTTAATTCCTGATCGTCTAGTTTCAGAACGGAACTCGGCGACACCCAGTCTTGTAGCTTCACTTTGCACTTTGTAGGTGCAAAGCACATACCGAATGTAGCAACCGTATTTGTTAGTCTATCAAGTGCACTTTGCGCGTCTTCCATACATACGAACAGACAGGCAATGTCATCGGCGTAATTCAAATCGCACCGCTTTTCTCCGGTTGCTCATTCAATGCTTACATTTTGGAGACCACTAAGTGCGTTCTCCAGTATTTCGTCTACGACGAAATTGGACAGGAATGGCGAAAGAGGGCACTCTTGATGAACACCGCTCTTAGTTACTAACCACCTACTCAGCTCGCCGTAGACCCTTACGCTACCAGACGTATGCGAGTAGAGTAAACTCAGTATATTCACATACTTCTGCGGCATTACTTTGCAAAGGAGCACTCGCGGTCAACTGAGTCGAAGGCTCCTTTTAGGTCAAGGGACATGACAACCGTTGGTCGACGGTGCGTATGGTGTAGCTCGAGGACTCGACGCAGGGTGAAGATTTGGTTGATACAACCGCGAACTGGTCAAAATCCTGCTTGTTGTTCGCGAATGTTTGTCTCCCTAAACGGCGTCAGACGTCGAAGTATAGTGGAAGCTAGTACATTGAAGATGAATGGGATCAAACTTATTCCACGGTAGTTCGCGCAGTCGTTGTGAGATCCCTTCTTAAAAATTTGAACAATCAGTGATTCGCTCCATGATGATGGAATGCGCTCGTGTAACCAGATGTCTCGCATTATATCAGTAATGAAGTCTATAAGGTTATCGCCTCCTATCTTGAAAAGAGTGGGAGGAAGCCCTGTAGTGTCTTACTTTTCTATCTACTTTTATCTGACTTGATTGTATAATTTGTTTTAATATACACAACACCTAACGCCACAATACAAATTCTGTTCGTAACTGCGCACGTGTTCTACGATTTTTGCTGAAGCATTACGCAAGCATTATCAGTTATCGTCAAGCGGTGCGTTAACTGTCGCAGCCATCCATTTCAGCTCCACTGCACCTCATCAGCCGGAGCCACACATCTGAAGAACAGGATCAATCAGCCGGACAACCCTTCTGTGAGTCCGTTCCATTTACCGTTTATTTCATTATTATTCATATATTTAGTATCTTTTCCACTACAGCCCGTCCGGTCCTGCTGCTTTTCCTTTTTTAAGGGCTTGGATGCATGACCAAACTTTCCCTGCAGTAGGAGGTTCACAGGACACTTTCCATGGAGCCATAACCACAACAGCCGATATAGTCCGGTGAGCACCTGACCAACNNCTCCGCCCACCGGTCAAGCCGTTGTTTCCTATTGTGAATAGCTTGTCCACTTTTGTCGCAGATTGTTTCACTAACTGTGGTTCGCCGACCTCCCGCATTGTGTATCGGTTGGAATAGTCTTTGAATCTTCCCTGATGCGGCTGCTACTTCTGGTTCACTAGCTATCGTTACCCACCAGTTCTCACGGTATTTCTTGAAACTCTTCTTGAGTTGACTTTGCAGACACCATCTACCCCTACCTTGATCCCGGGTGGTGGAGATTTGCCACTTTTTCTCCATCAGTGCTACTGACTCGTCAGAAATCCAATACCTCTGGCGGGCTACCGCTTCAGACCCACAAGGAACCTTCGCTGCGGAGTATATTGCTTGCCTAATCTGATCCCATTGTTCATCTACACTACCACCCCGCAGCGCGTTTTGCTCTTATCCTAGGTCTGATTCAAAACGGGTTCGAACGGCTGGGTCATATAAGCAATGATCTACCAACTGAGTTTGGTGAGGTTTTCTGCAACCAGTGAGTTGGAGGGTGAATTGCATCAAAATTAACGCATGATCAGATTCAACGCAGGTGATCCAATAGGACCTGCAGTTTTGTACTGAGCCGCAAAAACGGTAGCTTACTGCTATGTGGTCGGTCTGAGTAAGCGTTCCAGTTGAATTGGAGCACCACGTTGCTGGCCGTTGAGAGCTGCGACGGAAGTGGGTGCTGGATAGGGACAGATGATGATCTGCGTAGAACTGAAGAAGTCAATCGCCATTATCTGTTCTCTGACAGGGCAGAGCACAATGACCGCCAGGCAAGCTTCCGATGCGCTCAGTTTTCCAACTTACTAGTTAAAATCACCTGCGAGAATAACTATATCGGTGCTTCGGCTCAACCGAATGAGTTCGGTGAGTTTATCATAAAGATCGTTCTTTGTGCGTCAGAACTGCAGTTGTTCGGTACATACGCTGAAATGATGAACAAACACCTTTTAGTGTTACTTCCCTTCCGGACGCTGGTAGACCCTTGGAGTCGCATCACACATAAGCGACTGTTTACGGGGATCCAATCGAGTAGTACGGCTTCGGCTGTATTGTTGAGTGCAATGCCCACACCACGCTAGCCTACTGAATGGGCTTCGCCATCACCTGACGTGCGGAGGAAGGACCTCGAAGACAACCCCGGTGCACTTAAGTGGCTTATAGTACTAGGATCCTAGATTCGCGTCTCCGATACGCAGCAGACACCAATCCCCAAAGAGTCCATTGTATTCGCCAGACACGCTTGTTAACCTACCTGNCAATGTCCTCACATTGAAAACCCCCAGATTCAGTGTCTGACAAGGCTTCAGAATCTACAATTTATTTAGTGGTAAACTGCTTACCGGACTAGTTGGTGACGAGATTTGGTGAGTGAAAACAAACTGTCTGAGGGATTGTTACGGATTGGAAGAAAGGATAAAGGGATAGGGTTGGGTACGGAAGATAGAGGTAAACAAAGGTTGGGATATCTGAATAGTAGCCAACTCATCACTACCCACCCCGCTCGATGCAATGGGCAGCGCGGTCCTGATTATCATGCGCGACGACCGATGCAGTATGGAATTATCTTTTGTTTGTGTATGCTTTGGAGTTTGGTGTACGGGTACTGCCAGGTTGTCCAGCCACTAAGCAGGAGAACGATTAGGGGTCTTGTCCAAAGCCTTCAGCTCTGACAAGTACCTGACCGTAAGGCAGTGGGTAAAGCGAAGCAGAGTCTTCTTAACTTGGATCAATTACTCCTTTACTATTTTACCGACTGATGCTAAATCGAGTCGAACCCCCAACCTGGGTGACCAGGAGACTGGACTTCGTCTGCCCTCTACCCATTGATCTTCCAGGCATGGTTACATCTGCGGCTAGAAAAAAGTCATCCTATATAGCTCGTTGGGTCACAGAGGTGCACAAGCCATGAAACCACGTCAAGGTGCAGTCCCGTCGTGATGATACACTTTCGTGGGGGTGGGGTCAAATATCGCCAGGTGCCAATGGTCACCCTAACTCGAACCTTTCAGAAGGCTCATATATGTCCCAGTGTCTCAGCAGTCATCTGCTGAGGAAGCGGAAGATGAAAGGCCGCCGTGTTACCATCCTGAATCCAGATTTCCTTAGTATCTTACAGTGACCCCTTGTTCGAGAATCGAAGTCTTCATGAAATAGATTCTCCGGGCCTATGCCTGATAAACCCTTCATTATTTTTTTGATGAGGTCATGTCAGAGTCTCCTCTCTAGACAGAAAAGCCCCAGTTCATGAAGTCTCTGAACATACAACTTCTCACCCACCCCTGTTGACTTTCAACCATTCTCGTCGCAAGCCTCTGAACGCTCTCTAAGCGGGTAGCATCCTTTTTGAAGAGGGGTGACCATGACTGTAGGCATTATTCGAGATGAGGTCTAACTATAGCCTGTACAGAAGCACGAACACCTTCGGTTTTCTGTAAGACAGCACTAGCTTCAGTTT
>UZAN01048070.1:12230-24930 GCA_900618425.1 Echinostoma caproni | reverse complement strand
TGATTCAAAAGTGATGTTAACTAGTTCCTCCACTGTAACTTTACGAAAATATTATTCCACGATAACAAGGCACCGCTAAATTCAAAGGCCCCGCTGCAAAAAATACTATGAACGGATTGCCCGCGGAAGTGTTCTGGTCCACTCGTTCTTCTCTCTACGAAGTACTAAGGATTGCTTTTTTACAATCCGAGTGAGATTTAAAAATGAGTTTCCCAAAAGAATCCCTTTGACACAATCTGGAAACGTCATACGATCCAGTGTTTTCCTTTTGTTCATTGATGGATTTCTATGCTTCTGGTACTTTTGAAATTCCATTCTCATGAAACCACCGGTCTCGTTTGGCAAAATGACGAACTGAGTGACACCATCACCGCCGACAACAATATTTAAAAATACGGCGTTGTAGGACAACATTTGACCTTGAGAATATAACGAGTTGATTCAAAAGTGATGTTAACGCGCTCCTCCACTGTAACTTTACGAAAATATTATTCCACGATAACAAGGCACCGCTAAATTCAAAGGCCCCGCCGTCTGAACAGTGTATGATCCGATGGACTGGACACCGCCCCCAATGAATTTCAGTTTACACATACTACCCTGATGCCTTACAACGCAAGCTTTGGTTAATCGAATTCTCCGGCAGTGAATTCCTTAAGACAATTCACCTGCTTTGGTCTGGATAGTCTAACAGTATTGCACCCACGAGCAAATCATGGGTCCTTTTCTTTTTTATAAAGGTTATTGTACCGCTGTCTGTTCGGCACACAACCTGAACTCAGACGTCTGTGAAAATAAAAAACATAATAACTCTTTCTAACCAAACATTTGATGGACAGTTTGTTGCTGGTGCATCATCGGGAACTTCTGAAAACAAGGAGGAAAAATTAAGTGGCGGTCGTCCACAAGTTAGCATTGGTTTTATCACTATATCATAATAAATAACAAAAAGTATACCTGAAGTACAGTGTCTTCAACTGAATAGTTGGAAGGTAAAAGGAAAGAGTAAAGATAACGAAGGTGTTCTAAAATCCCCTCCGAATACTGCAACGAATGCAATTATATCTATGAGCCGATCTAAAGATATTAACCTTGCTAAAACTGTCCTTTGAAATGCTGGTATATACCCAGTTATGTAGTCACGGGTACCGCACTATTAAGATACATGTGCCTAAACTGAACCTTCACGTTTAAACCTGAACTGTCAAAAACAGTACAGATTTATGTAGAAGTACGCAAATGCACCTACACTTTGGCTGGCCATCCAATTGAATTAAACTCAAATGGATATAACATGCAAATGATGAGAGTCTGGATTTCAAGCTCTTCACCCCAAGGAAAATGAAGGCCGAAGATCAAAACTGATTTACCTATTGAAGAAGCAGAGAGAAATAGTTAAGGAGGGAGTTGGAACATAGAAATGTGGAAACAGCCGGTTGCAACGCGGAACACACAATACAGGAGAAAGTGGGCGTATAAGACCGGGGTAAGAAGGGAGATACATGAATCCAGATTTGACAAACTTCCCTAAACGCGGGTGAAGCGAATGAACAACACACGATAACCAGGAGAATGCACAAACAATAATAGCAGAAAATGCCAAGCTGAAAGACGAATGATGAAACAAAGCCTCATGTTGACGAGCGTAGAGTGACACTTCACCAATGTAGGAGCAAATGGTGAGTAATATCAAGAAATAAACCGTTCTCTCACACTCTATGGTCCCTGCCAGGAGTCTGAGCAATGACAAATTCAGCTAAATACTGTACACCGATATGTGACTGCAGGGATGACAGTTTACTGAAGCGTAACTATAAGACAACCTTGACAATGCTACCCACAACACTGCCGAATTTATGGATATCGGTCTAAACTTCGTGGTTTATTTTCCCGTTTTCTTCTGTAAGGTAAGCCATATAAAACTTGTCTTTGTAGCCAAAGTCTGTAGAGAAAGAACGATGAAGTGGACTTCCCGATGAATGCAGTGTCAAAATGATCCCCAACGGATATATGCAATGCGTCTTACCAATTTTGCCATCCTGAAATGTGGTAATCATACGTTGATAGGATATGTAGTCTTCAAAGCCCTGATGGTATTTCAAACCGATTACTTCCATGTAGACTGTACATTGAACCGAGTGCCTAACGAAGGTTTAACAAGGCGAATGTTTCGTCCTGGAGTAGCACAACCATATCCATCCATCCATCACTCAACTGCCCAACCATACACTTGCTGTTCTTCAGGACGGGGGAACCTAATTTTCCCCTGATAATTCCCAATGTAACAATTTAAAATGGATTCGGAACCACAGCCACTGTGATGAACTGGTTGTATTTCCTCCATGTGACTAATTCGATGGGAGCCAGGGTACCAGAACAAACAAAGCTGTGTTCAGATAAAAATGCGTGGTTTCATTATATGCGATGCGCACTTTTAGCACGGATGGCTAGCAATGATTATTGGACGCTTGGTAAAATTTCGTATTTGTCACTCAACATATACACGATTGGTAAGCGAATCGTAGAGAGAATATCCCGACAAATATTATTGAAATCCTAAAGATTCCTCGGTGCCGATATTCTGTGGATTTAGCATTACACGTTTCTTCGTTCGCACATTTATTTTTACCGGGCTGGTTTTATTATCGTTTTTCATTAAGAAAAAAGCCATTATTAGCAATAGTCGAACTGCTAAAATGTTTTAGTGATTTCGTAGCCAGACCAGAACTATGTTCACACATTCACAAACCGGGTCAAAACGGCTATGCAGTGCCTCCTAGCTTTTCTGTTCCTGCTTCATTTAATTTGAACATAGGGAAATTCCCTATAAACCATTTTATTATTTTAAAAGATCTATCCAGCAATGGGTCAGCCATTATTAGTTTTAGTTAGTTAACAACTTGCTACATTTTTTAGATGCCTTCGTGTTTCTTTGTAAGTCTCTCAGTTTTGTGCCATACCACGTGCAATCAGCAGACGTATGTCCTCACTCATAACAGAAGATCCGATCACAAGAGAGGGAGGTCAAGGTATTACATAATTTCGTAGGATCTACTCGTGAGATCCTTCTTACCAATTGTGAGCTTATTTTCATATTAGCTCAGACCTTTTCGTCTGCTTGAACGTTCGAACTGTCATAGCCACGACTGACCAATGCAAGAACTTCGCTAAGCCGGATTTAACCTACAGTTTTATAAAACTGTGTTCTGTGACGGTCTGACTGTAGCCCTTTGCCATATTCTAGACATACATGCTTGTTCACGTCATGTCAGTGACGAACCGTAAAACTTGAATGAAGGCTCAGTAAGGAGGATAATCTAGAAGGCAATATTCAATCTGTATATGCACCAGCAGTATCCAGTTTTAAAAGCTGTACTACCGAATACTGCTTATTGGAAACGGAATTAAAAGAGGCTAAAATTGCACGTCATGAAGACGGAAATCGGAATATTCAGAAGGTATTTTACGAACACCTCACTGTATTGCATTCTATTGTATTTCGTGAATCTGGCAATCATTACATTTCCCCATCCTCATCGGTTTAAGTCTTTACAACCATTAACCATGCACTTGCGTGCGCCGGTTTTGGTTACTGTCTTTTGGTGCCCCATTTGGATAAAAGAGCAGGATGAAGATTTACATGATGAAGGCAAATTCAGGCGCAAGATGGAGAAATCATATAGAGTGGTGTTAGGAGAATAACGAGGGGAGGCACGAGCGCAACTGTTTGCGACACCCAGCCATATCACTCAGTGTCTCTAACCATCGGTCACCATTATCTCGGGGTTCCCAGCCAGGAGGCTATGTGGCCTGGTCTCCCGGTTTTCATAACCTCAGGCCAGGTCTTCAGAGACTTCCTAAAACTCTATGCCTGACCTTAGCACTGCTGGTCCGTTTACCCCACCAGACTCGTGCAGTGCGAAATAGACAGCAGTGTTCGAACAACGACAATCTATGTTTAGCCTGTTCCTGTGTTTGTCAGGTCTCTGCACAGTAGAGCAGGACTGGCCGAACTGCTGCAGCATATACTCGACCCTTCACAGACAGCCGGATGTCGCAACGGCGCCATAAACATCTCATGCTAGTAAATGTCAATCGAGTCTTATGTCTGCGCGCCGACACTTAATCTGCGATGCATCCACTAGATGAGATATGGCTGTCCAGATAGCAAAAGTTGTCCACTTCCTCTACTACTTCCCCAGTTCCAGTGATGGAGCAACCCAATCTTGGAGCAACATTTTTCACTTTGAAGGAGCAAAACGAAAACCGGCCATGGCTAAACCAGCACTCAAACTAAGCAGAAAATCTTGCAACTTACCTGGATCTTCACTTAGTAGCACAGTGTCGTCTGCTTACTCTAGATCAGACAGGCTGCCAGCTGGTAATAAATCGATACTGCTATCCTGTCACGAGGATAGGGCTGTTTCAGGAATTAAATCCATAGCGGTCAGAGAAGGCAAGCCTGTCGAACACCACTTTCCTTGGTGAACTAGAGTGGAAAAATGCCGTAAGCTCGGACTCAGCTTCGGATATTAGTATACAGCGATTGTGATATTGAAAAATATTCTCGGGCACACCCTTAAGAGCGAGGAAGCGCCAGAGTTTAGAGTGGTCGAAATCCGCTTTCAGATCCAGGAAGAGAGAAATGTTGAGTCTACGAAAGGAGTGTCTGTGTTCGAAAATTTGACGAGGAGTGAAGATGTGGTCAATACAACCTCGATCAGGTCTGAAACCAGCCTGGTTCTCGCGCGTACACCGTTAACGTGAGGCAAACAATCGAAGAAGTTAAGAGACGATGTTGATTGAACTCATTCCTCTGTGGTTTTCACAAGAGGATCTGTCACCTTTCTTATAAATCGGTATAATGACCGATTCACACCATTCTGTTCGAACCTCTTCCCTCTACCACACAGAGCCCAGGAGGTTTGTTACCTCCAAAACCAAGGCTGAACCTCTATCCTTGAAAACCGATGCGGACAACCCGTCGGGGTCGGTAGTCTTATGTCGTTTGAGATAACTTATTTCCCGGGTGACCACCATTTCAGATAGAGCTGTGATGTCAAATGACAGCAATGGCGCAGTTGAAGCGGATAAAGGAAGGTTTTGTGATGACAGGGGCCCGCTGAACTGTGGCTTAAAATGTTCTTCCTAGTTTGCAAGACGGCTTTCCTGAACTTGAATCACTGTGACATTAGACTCCTTTATTACCTCGCTTACGCCTACTTTCCTCGGTCCTGTACTCCTAATTAAAAGAAAAAGATCGCGATTATTACCAATAGCCGCAGCCTCCTCCATCTCTGTCACCACTTCTCGCGGTATTTCCTCAAACTCTTGATGAGCTGGCGTTTAAGGGATTTGCGCACTTTGTCGTATCTTGAATCCGAAGTAATGGTTTTGCGAGCGTCCAGCTGGACAACCGAGGTCGGCGACGTCCATCGTTTTTTATTAGATCGTGCACCCGAATCTGCAGTTGTTTTGATCCACCTTTGGATCGCTTCCTTCATTGTCGTCCAGTGCTCACTGAGTCCTTGGAACGATGGTTGAATTGAGGGGCATTCTGATAGTTCCGCTTCGAAGGCCGATTTGCAATCGGACCTGATACTGTATTGTGGATATCCTTCTTCGGTAGTTTTTCTGTGGTTGTTTAATAGGCGTAGACAGAATCTCGCTCGTAGTAGACCATGGTCCGTGTCCACGGGTGTTGACCAGTAGGGGTGGCAGTCCTCAATGGATCCACGCTAGCGGTGGCTGATGGCGATTTGGTCGATTTGAGTCCACTACTGTGAAGTGGTCGGCGGTTTCCATGTAAGTCGGTGTTCTTTCTTGTGAGAGAAGTTGATGCTTGACAGAAACAGTCCATGGTCAGCTCAAAGTTGGAGTAGGCGTTCTTCATTGTCAGTCCGGTTAGCTGGGATTGCATGTGAACCACCAAGTAGCTTTTCTGATTCGTCCAGGGATCCCATTTGAGCATTGAAGTTTCCTGAGATTACCACGATGTTCTTTGACTGAGCACCTTGGAGCAGTTGAGACAGGTCCTTGTAAAATTCATCCTTCACTTCCGGCATACTGCAATCAGTTGATTCATATTAGGATACGATGAAAAAACATCAACGCTTTGCTCTGTAGTTGTTGAATCGTACTGAACTAGACAGACGTACGGCGCAAAGTCGGCTGCTAACCGGGATCCACTCGAGAAATGAACGTTCGTCCTTGACACAACGCAATCCCAACAACAGCTTCACCTTGAGCTTCGGATGCTGGATCGCCTGATACACACGGAGTGAAGCGTGAGGATGAGGCTGGATCTGGATAACGGGGGCAGATGACTGAAGTTGGGTCTTGTATGCGTGTTTCGGAGATACAGCATACATCTTAATGGAAGGTATCAAGGGTTCTAGTCAAGGCAGCTTGTTGACCGATGTGTTAGAGTGTGCGGATATTGAGTGTAGCTAAGTGAAAAGGGGATTTTGGCTTCAAAAATCTGATAGCCTGTGAGTGGTTGACCTTATTGATCTTATAATGCGGAGTGATGTCCGACGGGTCTCGTAAACAGGAGCCATCTAGATTTAGTTGGGATTGAGAAGAAGAACTAGACGGATCAGAAAGATGGTTTTTCAAATGGATACTTAAGACTTTAGGGCACAACATACTCCGCAGTGGCCCACACCGATGAATGGGGTTTTCTTTGGGAACCCTAAATGGAGCGTTTGACTCAAAAGCCTGACCCAAAATATAGTGGGGCGTAAATCCAACGCCGGAGCGAAAACGAAGCACCGCGTGTGGGAACTCCTGGAGATCTGTCACGCAAGGCATTCGGGTTTCGATTAAGTGTGTTGTTAGCTGGTGCGTCGAATGTTGGTTCCCTTTCCGGGATGCACCCTTAGCCCCATGCACCCAACGAGACAAGCAGAACGTGAATGGGACAGCACCTTGTTGGCTGGGAGCTGCCCAGCTTGGGCGGGCAGTAGCTGTCCAATGAAGTGCGAAGCTTTCTCCCACCGTCGGGAGGAAGCCCCAGGTACCCCTCTCCTACGTCCATCCAGCGGGAGGTTTTCGACCGGTCAACCTCCCCTTACCGCGTTTATTTGCTGGGGTGACCTTCCCAGGGGTGAAAGTGGACAGAAGGAAACCAGGAGGTACCCAAGCAGCTGGTTTTGTGAGAATGAGCTTCGTCTGACCTCTACCCGCTGACCTTTCAGGCATGATTAGATCTACGGCTGTAAACAGCCATCCTGTGTAGCTCGCAGGGTCATGGAGGCATGCAAGACGTCACGCCACGTCAAAGTGCAGTCTCGTCGTGACGGCCCTATCGTCATCAGCTCAATAAATGGAATTCAGCATTTTCCATGTGCATTGTTGTCTATATGTTGTATGCTTCAACAGAACGATTCGACGTCATTCAGTTTCAAAATCTCCGAACACCAACTGATTTTCAATCTCGTGTTTTAATCTCTCTTAATGAAATTGTATTCCGAGAAAAATAATGAAACATAAAACACCATTAGATCCCGTGGTGTTCAAAATCCAGTCTCTTGGGTAAACAAAACGGAATCAGTGTATGAGTCAAGCAACAATATGTCTAATACCAAAAAATATCAAGCAGCGATAAACGACACGCAGAGAGAAGCCGCAGATTAATCAGTATACGTTTAGATGAGAGAGAAAAAACGAATTAAAATGTTCCATGTCCTCAGGGGAAAACAATTTGTTTTCTTCATGCAAAGCAACAAACAAAATCGTTTGATAGGATGTACTGCAGTTATTCGCTATTCATTTTTGTTTCATAGTTTACAACCATCAACAATGCATTTTCATGCACCGGTTTGGGCTACTGTCTTTTGGCCGCCCATTAAAGTAAACGAGCAGAATGGAGATTTCAATGTTGAAGACAGAGTTGAAGAGAAGACGGAGGATTCATGTAGACTAGAGTTCCAATAATAATGAGTAGATGCACCAGCACCGCTGTTTGTGATATAACTGTCTCTAACGGCCGATTAACATAGTCTCGAAGTCCCCATCCAGGGGGCCTAACGATGACCCGGTGTCCTGATTAGGGTTTCCATACCCTCAGGTCGTGGCAACTTATCTGGTGACATGTGTACCACACCACCCGAACAGTGTAATCTATGGGATGGACGACAGAGATTACCTACAACTCTACTCCTAACCCCTGCATTGCTCGTCCGTTTACCCCACCAGACTCGTGCAGTGCGAAATAGACAGCAGTGTTCGAACAACGACAATCTATGTTTAGCCTGTTCCCGTGTTTGTCAGGTTTCTGCACCATAGAGCAGGACTGGCCAAACTGCTGCAGCATATACTCGATCCTTCACAGACAGCCGGATGTCGCAACGGCGCCATAAATATCTCATGTTGGTAAGTGTTATTCAAGCTCTCTGTATGCGTACCAACACTTTATATTTGACACGTCCGACAGGTGATATATAGCTGCTTGAATAACAAAATTTGTCTACATCCTCCACTACTTCCTCAGGGATGATGGAGTTGCAGACTGGACCAACCCAATTACGTAGCAACATTTTACACTTTGGAGGTTTGAAAGGCATAGTTAATCAGGAAGGTTTCTGAACGTTTGATTGATGAAGGTCGGATATCGAATAACAGCAACGTGTTTCAGTATACTCGGGAAGAGTTCCACATGGATTAAGGTATAATAAAGCATATTCTACGCCGCTGGTCAACGAAATATGAAATGCGTGCGGTCGCTGAAGTCATACGTGAATAGCCCTTAATATGGGCTTCATCGTGACTGAACGTAACTAGATAGAACATAACATTCAGGCACTTCTAATCGATGGTAAACCACTGCTTTTATTAAGAAAATCGTTCACTCAAAGTTCCAAAATTTTAAAAACGTACAGTTTCTGATAAAATCCCGAAAAGGTTTAAAATCCAATGGGTTGAAGTCGCCGAACCCAGTGTAATCTGAATCCTAAGGGGCGTCAGCCAGAGTAAACCATAAACAGTGTTCTCTTTGGTATCGATTATGGGCAGAACAGTTGCTAGTTAATTAATCAGTAACAACGGAAATCGAACGGCTCAGTGGGTTTGTAGCTAGCAAAACGCATCCTAACGAACGATATTCTATGCAATCTATACTATCAGTCAGACAGTTCTTCAATCTTCTGGTCAATTGAGTGGCAAACCTGCGGTACGCCTTTTACGTCCGGAGTTTGAGTGGAACATGTATGAAAGGATTTTCACTTATAATTATTTACAACGTATTTTAACAGAAAAACACTACAGTTAAACCAGCATTCCATTTGTATTGCATTATATTATGCAATTTCTGCATGCACTGAAGCATATAATTCAGTCTAGCAAACTGTAGATACCAACTATCGCACCCAGCATATTTAACGGGGGAAATTGTTTACAGACAGTATAGGGACATATCCTAGTCCAAGACGAAGTAAAACAGTTTTCCTATTTTTGTGCGTAAAAGGTCAAGATAGAGTAAGGGTGGATTTCAGCAAATGTCTATACCATTTGGCATTTTTTGGAATTCAGAGGGTATGGTGGAATGGGACTTAAACATGACAATTCGGCGTCACAAGAAAGTTTGGGGTCTCTCAGGCTCTTTTCCGTGAAGTTGACACAGAAAATTTTGTAATAATCTGAACGTTTCATATCTAACTCGTTTGCATAAATTTGAAGAAACGCAGCTCCTGATACTGCGGTGTAGGAATACGAAACATTTTTAAGTAATCCAAAGAAAATAACTGGAGAGCAATTAAGCAAGATGGGGAAAACATGCTGATACACAAATTTTGAAACACTGGATCCCATTTATCCATCGCATCAAGACCGAAATAAGACAAATGTCGCGAGATGTTAACATTTCGTCTATTCTTCTCAATCACTGACGTAAAACAAACAAGCATATTTATATTCAATATATATTGAATTTGTAAATCCTAGTAAACGGACATGTAATTGATATAATTGTTTCCGTTTCCTCTTTCAAACCGTTGTTACGTAACTGCAATAGAAAACCGATAGCAATAAGTGAGGCATTGCTAATCAGTTTACATCATCCCGTTTTGTGTGCCAAAAGTTGTTGACACAATCCGTTCACTTGTTGTGGAGTTGGCCTCTTGTTTTAAATTTTAATATCTATCTGTAAATGTCCGTTCACTAGAATCTACGTATTCAATGTGCTATAAATTTGAATGTTATTTTACGTCAGCGATTGAGAAGCTTAATCCAAATGTTAACGTCTCGCGATATATGTCTTATTTAGAAGAATCAAACTTAGAAGTAAGAAATGCATGTGCTTTCGAATTTGAAACAATATGTAGTTTGGGATGCGGGTTAATTACCTTAGTCTGTCTTCCATAGTTATACCAAGATATGCGACCGACTTTACCCTAGATAAAGATTTGTTTTTATCACTGTGGTGTACCGTGGAAATGAAGGGTATGCAAAATATAAACATGCAACTTATTTTGCTGCGGTTTAAACTTAACTCCATTTTGGGGGATAATAACTAAATCTAGAAAGATTATCAACCAAGAAGGTTAGATCGGATGAAGAAGAAATGGTTCCCAAGGCCCATCATCTGCATATTTCAAAACACAAAACATAATGTAGGAGAAACCCAAGGAACATAATATGAAAAATAAGTTGAGGGGTAGCACAGATCCTTGAATTACTCCAAAAATGTTGCAAGTCTAGTTGTTTATAGCCTATGAGTAAAACAGTTGTAAAGCAAAGTTAAAATTTACCTGCAGCGTTTGAACGACTCCAGTTTCTGCAGCAACACTGATCGACAAATGTAATTGAATTCTAAAGAATAGTCCAGAACAACCTAATAGACTGATCAGTTATTTAAAGACTTAGTGATAAAAAGAATAAGAGTGGAGACTGCGCCTTCAGTGGATCTGTTAAGCTTGCAAGCAAACTGTGCTGGGTCGTTTGGAATGTTTAAAGACTGTTGAAGGTGTTTGAGGTTAGCCGTTTCAGTCAACTTAAAGGCTCAATATGTTATCGCCAGCAGAAACCAAATACAAATAACAGTTTGAGTACATTACAATTTGAGAACGGTTCCAAATATTGTGACGAGTAGGCCAGAAGATAGCCCGCAACTAGCGTATGAATGCTGCATTGAGATCGACACTATCAACCCCCAGTTCCAACCTCACTTTCTTCCTTCCACAGAGAAATCTAATGGTTTATCACTGGGTCTTGTCGTTCGAAGTACGAAAAATTCGATAGGGAAAATAACGCGCCAAACCTAGTCAACTTCGCTAACCGGGACATGTACCTGACAGCTAAAGTATTATGGAACTTGTAGGCATCGACTTTAGTAGCGAACAGGTTATCCTCACGTTGGACGTATACAGAATTCTAACAGGGAAGCCATGGATATAAATATATTTAATTGTTTGAGTGAATAAGGGGATATACGTGAACAGAGATGTAGGAGATGATGAAACTGCAAAGTAGCTTTTCTCAGAAATTTATTGAGACGAGACTCAATTTTGTTGATATGTTGCGAAAACGAAATGTGATTTAGTCTGATCGAGAGAAAGATTTATAGGCACAATCCGAATAAACTTTGAATCTAACTCAGAGTAATCAGTGGTCACTGGTGGACAGTGCTGCTTTTATTGATAAGGAAAAAAGAGGTTGGGGAGTTCGTGGTTACTCTGTCTCGTAAAGAGTTATCTGTTGTGGGAGAATGGCAAAGGTCTGAGTTGCATCCCATATTGACAGCCAAACGTATGCACGAATTCAAACCCTAATGGGGTGTTTTCAGTGCTTTAGAATAAACACTGTTGGTTTAGAATCACTTTTATTTCAAGGTGAAAGCCACGGGGCACTAGCCTTTCAGTCGGTACATGAGCCTAAAAGCATCTGACCACCATAAAAGATAAACGTGTAACTTTTTCAGAAGTCTTTCGTAAACTTCCTAAAACGTATTTCTTTCTTCAATTTGCACATCGTAACTTATTTCCTGTTCTTGCACAGGGTCCTAGAAACGAACGAAACTTCCGGCTTTTATCTTTTGACTTGTCAATTATCCCCATTCGTATTTCTCTGATGTTCACTATCATGAAACCACCTGATCATAGGAGAACTGTCCTTCAAAAAATCTAATACGGAGGACTTGTGCACCCCTCCCTTACCTTCCTGCGCCCCCCCCCCACACACCCCCGCTTCCCCTGGATATTGATCTACTCTCTTGTTTTTCNGCAAAAATCACTGAAATCGGATTACGTCTGTTCCGCGTCCGGGTAATGACCTAATTAAAAGCGACAGAGAATGAGAGAACGAGCGAGCAAGAATGGTCAATGGTTTCTAACTGGCCTTGGAGAGATTTTCTCTTACTTATTAATTTTCAACTGGAAAAAATCTACATGATATTCTGTGTGCACTAGAACACAGTAAATGAAATCGACTGTCACGATAGAGCTGCCCCCCCCCCTAAGAAGTCACGCACTGGTACACAAGGAGATTTTATTAAACAGAACTAGTTTCCTCGAATGAAAATGTGTCGGGATAACTTTCTCTTATTACTAGTTTACAATCTGTTTTCTTGAGCCACATTGCGACTAGTGAAATGTTTAATAACTTCGTGAGTAACAATACAGAATCTGTAGGTTTTGCGAGATTGAATTGATCTAGTTTTTTTTCCTAGTGCACTTTGTTATCAATCCCCAGCCATTATCTTTAT
>UZAN01048070.1:0-11702 GCA_900618425.1 Echinostoma caproni | reverse complement strand
CGTTTGTCATTATCCTCTTAAATGAGCCGTTCCAAACGAACAGTTTCACTCATGTCCACTTGGGAATCAACATAATTTTTTATCGCTCAGCTTCCTTTGTTGCATACACGGGCACATTCGACGTGGACAGAGCAAACGAAGTAAAACATTCAGTACTATTGATCGACATGGTGGGGTCTTACCAACAATGAAAACCCATCGATCCGAATGAGCATGCGACTGAAGACCTCACAAGTAGAACGAAAGCATACTACTCACCCGACCACCCCGAGGCAGCTGATCAAACAGGTTTAATTTATCACTTTTGTTGAATCCTAAGAGACTGGATGGATTCGCTTGTCGGGGATAGTTCGGTGGAGAGAAGCGGTCATTTGCCTGTTCTGGCCTTCACAACACAATCGCGTCACGTTGAAAACCCATTGATCTGCTTGATCATATGCCCAGTTGTATGTTTTTCCCGTCCATCGTATGAATCCCATGGTCATATGGGTTTCCCGTAATGATGTGAGTAACTATACTGGGTAAATTACCTTGATAAATGATGGAGTTATCATATTCAGAGTGTTCCCTGAAATTCAAGTGCCCTATGGCTATCCGACCAGCCGCCCTGCGGTGGTAGTACGAATTCATTAAATCCCGAGTCCCGTCCGGGGAATCGCGCTAGTGATGAAACCAAGACAGTTGGAAAGACGTGCACAATACTTGAGAGCTTTTCTGTTCACGTTCAAATAGTTCTCCTTATTTTAAAATGGGCATGTATACAACCGACTCCTTCCGATGAAACAATGGCAACCTGTATACATTTGAAAGAAACAAGGAAATTAATTTTTATGGATCAATTATTGATCAATCATTTAATCATATCGAAATCCTGGATGTGACAAAAAAGAGTACAAACGAACCATTTCTCTCTCTCTCTATTATAAAACCATCACCGTCAAAAACACGATTACGTTGATTGTAAACATTTATCAAGCCGGATGTCATTTTTTGCTAAATTCTATCAATTCTAACCACACCCTAATGTGCATCAAACCATTAAAAAATATACCTAAACTACATCCTCCGCAATGAAAAAACCACCAACTGGTTCTCCAAAGAACCATCAATTTTGGTTCATGTTTATCTATGAGTACAGTCAGCGAAATTCGTGGATTAAATTTACCTGAAACAGAAAATGCATTTTCCGGGCTTTAACCCCTACAGTTTGAGGGATTGAAACATTCAGCGTGTCTCATATTCCCTTTTCCAAAACAAAAACCATTCCATCTCATTAGATAAACTTGGAGTGATTTAACTTCGTCACAAACTTTAAAGTACAAAAACGTTCCAGTACATCAAACCCTCTCCCTTCTATTCCCAACTAAGAGATTTTATTCGGAGAGAAGGAGTTCATGATTGAACATACAAAAAGCTTGCCCGCGTCGCTCCGAAATTTGCCACGTCTTTGCTATAAACACCGCGATACTTCGATTCTTTTTACCTGACCGAGGTGAGACATAACTGACGGAGATCACGGAAACCTAGAAAAGCGATTTCCAAGTGAACAGTTCTTCTTAGGTTAAATTCTGTATACCTTTTTCTAGTAGCTGAAGGAATCACAAATGTGACCGTTCTGTCACTTGCTTTTGTCTGGAATAACCTTATCACCTTAGTACGGAATGGAAATTGTTTCATTACTTGGCGAATGAATTTGCAAAAATGAACAATAAAACTTGTTAGGCAAGAAAAAGGAGATGTAGAAATTAACATACTAATCTGAATATATCGTTTCTGCTAAATATGGTAAGAAATCGGATAGGTCCAAAACACATTCTTGTAAATGCCGGATCCAAATAAATCGGTCTCTGTCTGTCACTAATCATTTACATTTGGTAAATAAACTCTGATCACCATTAGCAATACGCCGACAAATGAGTCAACACATCCCGAGGGCAACATTGGAGAGCGAGC
This sequence comes from Echinostoma caproni, assembly GCA_900618425.1. Classification (NCBI taxonomy): domain Eukaryota; kingdom Metazoa; phylum Platyhelminthes; class Trematoda; order Plagiorchiida; family Echinostomatidae; genus Echinostoma; species Echinostoma caproni. The sequence goes on along the minus strand of UZAN01048070.1, from coordinate 9,749 downwards.
TCCAAATTAAGCATCCTCAATGCGGATACATGCAGAAGGCCTCTGTTCCGTTACCTTTCGATGAATGTGAATACCACCTTTATAGTTTCGTGTCCTTTAAAAAGAAACCGGTTTCGAAGATGTCCATCTATCGGAATTTGAAATAATTATTTCTGACAGTGAAGTCGATGTACCAAGCTTGTACGAGAGGACAAATTGATGTATTGGGAAACCCTGGATCAAGAATTCAGTTCTAATCCATAATTGCTTTATAAACATATTAACTCTACAAGGAAGATCAAATGCGGAATGCCAGCACTGAGATCGTCCGAACATGTTTCAACTACAACTCTAGAAGCAGCAGAGTTCCTCAAAACAAAGGTGTTTACTACAACGACACACAAAACATAACAGTTTCCAAACAAACTATCCGGTATACCGCATCCGTCAGGAGTCAATATAGCTTTTGACGGTGAATTTGTTAGATTAAGACTACTATATGTCAGAATTCGTCCACAGGAGCAGAAAACATGCATTCCCGGACTCTGATCTCGCTAACCAATAACATATCCGAACCTCTGGCTCTTCTTTACCAAAGGATGTTCAACAAGACGATAATTCCGCAGTCATGGAAGAAAGGGATGATTTCACCCGTTTACAAAGGGGGCTCTCGCAGTGATCCCGCCAACTGTTGCATTGTAACACTTCTTCCGATACTGTCGAAAGTCTTGAAGTTTATTGTGGCAGATCTCTTGGTGGAGGATCTGGAGAAGCATGAGCTTTTGTCTCCAACTAAGCACAGATTTCGGCACTAGCGTTCGAGCACCACCAATCCACTTCTTGCACGAGATGAGTGGTCAAAATCCGTCGATGCAGGCCAGCCATTGAATATAGTTTATTTGGACTTCCTCAAAGCATTCGATCAAGTAAACCATCAAATTCTATTGCAAAAAACTCTACAACTACGGAGTGAGAGGTTTGGGAATTGACTGAGTCGAGGAGTTTTTTCCAACAAAGAACCATGTCAGTTCTTGTTGGTGATTCATTATCTTAGCCTATCACCGCTACCCGAATGGTTCCTCAAGGATCCGTACTGGGGCCTCTTCTTTTTCTTGTGTTTATAAACGACCTGCCACCTGTCCTTGGACCAAATACACTACTATTTGCGGACGACGTTAAGATTTGGAGAACTGTAACAAATCTAGAGGATTGTACAGCACTCCAATAAACGGTCGATGCAGCCCACTGATGGTCAATCAACAATGACATTGAGTTCAACGTTTCGAAATGCTAAGTTATTTCTATGCTGCACAAGACTCTTTTCCCCTATGTTCGGGGGAACTAAATACTACTACATGCCACTGACGAGGGGAATTTGAGAGTTATGGTACAGGAGGATGTAGGATGTTCCACGCACTGTGCCAGGGTAACATCCATGGCTTTAAAACAAGTTGGACTGCTCAAACGTACTTTCGTGCGTTTCGAAAAAGCACTATCCCACTCTTGCTATCAGGGTTTGTTCGACGACATACGGAGTTCGCCGTTTAAGTATGGAATCCGTGTTTGAACCGCGACAAAAAGACCCTAGAACGTTCGTAAAGGTTGACAACAAAATTGGTAAAATGTATGTATAACAATACACACTCCGAACGACTGCAAATATTAGGACTTTACTCATCTCAATACCGCCGACTTCGGGGAACCTAACCTTGACATACCACATACTGCCTCAACTCAACCACCCTTGCTGTTCTATGCAAACTTTATCCCAAAGGATCACTTCAGGGGACATCCACTAAAGTCAAAGGCCCAGAACAGCCACCTTGATTGCCGGCATCACTCGTTTGCAGTGTGTGCGGCGTATGAAATTCTCTTCCATTCAAAGTAGTGTATGCTCCTATAGTTGAACTACTTAAATCGCAAAATGATAAAGCACTGGAACGCTTAACATTTCGACATCCGTGAATTATCATACATAATATTATTATTATTATTATTTCATCTTTGTAATGTTATTCAAAAGATTCTGCAGAATCCTATGGGACATGAGAAGCTTTATCTTTGTTAAATCGGCCATAATAAAATTTTGACTTTAACTTTGAAGACGGTTCAAAAGCAGCTTCTGCACTATTTTATTGAGATGTTCAGTTTCTTCGTCCAAAATGTCCTCATTAATTTGTAGTACATCTCTGCTTAGAAATGATTGAAAAATACGTCATTTGATGGAACTAGTAAAGATTTTTTTAAATTTTCGAATAAAAAGTTTTATTTTCCAAAATCAGAAGCCCCTTCATTGGCTGACTGGTATTGACAAAGAACGTTTTGGGAGTTGTAAGAACAGTCCAAACAACAACCATCTAGTACAACTCATTTTCTATTCAGAAAAAGAAAAGAATCCCACGATGAGCTGAAACTAAGCATTGCTTTCTCGTGGTATTGTAGATTAGAATTTTAAAAATCTAACCTTCATCGGGGACCTATCTTAGTTGTCTCAAAGTATCACTTGTGAACTCAACATGCAGTACCACTTAGTACTTAGCAATAATAATTTAGTTTATAGAATTACCTTGGTCTGTCCTGAACCAAAAATGTTTCATTCTGGGATAAGCAAATTAATACCCCGGGACAGTTGTTTTGCTCGCTTTGGCACAGCTCAGCAGAGATTACAATTTTTATGTCCTAGTCCGGACCCAAAGGTGAAACTCTCGGTTTGGTAGCCAGAGTACTTAATCTCGAGCAATTTATTTGGTAGAGAGCACCTTAAACGAATAAGTACATCTCACCAGAATGGATATTATGGGCATTATTAGCCCAAAACCGCAGCATAACAACAACAATAACAAGAAGTGGGGGTTCGATTATTCATATACAACATTTCTCTGAATCAAAACAAAAATAATACTCAATAAAAACTCAGCAGACAGATTTGAAATACATTCTTCAGTACAAATTTTAGTCTAACTTTCGGAAAAACTTTATTTTTTACATAACAACTACTAATTTGAATTCATCACTTCCACTGACTTTTGTGTGAAGGACGTCCCAAACACCTCCGGTATTCGACATTCATTTATGCTCATCAACGCTGAAGCATTGTAAAACGCAACTAGCTGATTCAGGAACATGGTGGCGAGAACAAACATGTCTATCAACAGAAGACAAAACTATGTTTTGTCACACTTCCCGGATAGAGTCAATGAGGAAGGTTCAGTGGATCGATGATTGGATGCATCACTTTATTCTGTTGAGTTTCGTGTCTAGGCATTTTACCATCTCTCTAGGTTCTACGTCCTCGTTTTTTTCAAAAACCTGTCAATTTGTCTATCCGTTTGGTTGTTGGCACTGATGTATGATAAATCGGGACACTGCCAATCATCCCTCGATGTACGGTCACAACAAAAATCATGTGCCAAAGTTCGGCCTCCTGCGTTATGCCTGCCCAGTTTTCAGAACCCGTATTTCTACAACGGCTATAAATTTCAGAGTGTGAAAATATACACCTAGGGGACATTTTCATGGAACACCAGTTGCTTCTTATCCACCAACTCTCACCATTTCAATTGTTATTATAGAAACTGAGAATGACTTCTGGAAGAGAGCAGGCTCAACCTATTTGAAATCTATCCACCATTGACTCGTGAACGGAAAAGCGTATTCGTTCATTGTTCTACTAATTGGAGTATGCCAACCAGGCACAATTGGACAAAGCGCATGATCCGAAAAGATTAGTTAAATCTCTAAATGAAGCAATAAAGGAATTCAAAAGTTGGAATAAGTTGCGAATAAATGACTTTTCGTTTGTTTCTTTCGCTTGAACAGTCCTACAGAGTACGTTTCAGACAAAGAGCAGAATGGTTCATTTTCAGTGACTTGTAACCATACTAGTAAATCACAACAAACAACAGTAATTAGGGAGAAAATTCTCTTGTCCAGTGGGGAACTATTCACTTTACAGATCATAAGGATCGATTTCATCTTAAAATCAGATATGACATTCACAATTATCACCGCAGTCATTTGTTCAATCGTGTATTTATCTACAAATTACTCGAGATATGGAACTGTATGAACCAGAGGGGTATAAACTCCTGCACCACTTGTTTTGTACAGTAGACTTCCACTTCTTCTGATGTTATGAGCATCTGTATTTTTTCTATATTTTTATTCGACGGTAAATCTTACAGAAATATTGGAATGCTCCGGTCACGTTCACAGTATGCTTTGTTCCAGCGTTTTGGGAAACCAGCGTACTGATTAGTGACTTGATCGTTCCGGTGTTCAGCCACGTCGAGTGGTGATCACGAATTGTTTCAGGCCATCACTAAACGTTGCAACCTTTGTACGTCGTCCCACAGGCAGATGTTAATCGCAACACCGAAATCGAGACCACCCTGTCCACATTTTGTTCTTCAATCGAGAAACACGCAATGGACTAGGACCTGAAGAGCACATGAGGCTTTGCTCCACATAACGTCTTTTGTATATCCTCAGCTAATGCGTCCCCTTTGAAAGGCAAAAGACTTTAAGCGTCCCTTTCTAACCTCTGATTCCTTTGAAGTCTTTAATTGCAATAAATCATATTATTATTCAAGCATTGCGCGTACTCATTATGTTCAAAAAACGACTTTAGAAACCAGAGTGTTCTTACTGCAAACCTCCTTCGCTCAACTACATTTTGACTTAAGTGGGAGAAAGTTCTGAAACTGGGTGTAACACTGTCTTCATAGAAAACTCTGCACCGAGTGTTTTCTAGTTTCACCAAGAATAAGTCCGCGAAAAGCGGCCGTAGAAAGGGACCGCATATATAATATACACCAACCTTTTGGCGATAGACGTGAACGGTAAGATTGAAACTGAACGTTGTATATGAAGAAATACAGCAATTTTTTAGATCCCCTTACGAAAGGCCCAGCTTGGCATTATTACTTTATACATGACTGCATTAGCATTCAATAGCGTCGGAAGATTTGTGAATAACTTGCTAAGATCCAGTGAAAGTATGTTTGGATCGTCAATTTTGTACATAAGTGAAACGAATATATTTCTGCTTTATGTTTTGATATTCCAACTCACCACCTTGTAATTTAATCAACCATTTTGAAAAAACATTGGGGAGCCATCTGTACATATCCACAATGGATAGTAATGTTATAACCTTTGGAGGTGCAGTTTGAAAAATTGTATCCTCAGGTTTCTTGTCAGTTTCTTTCTCCATCAGGGGAGTTTCTCAGACTCTAGTTGACTGAAGCGAATGCCTCTTACCAGTATTAAGCAAATTAACCTAAATAAAATTGAGTTGACTGCAGAACACCATAACCGATTAGATCTTTAGAAAAACAGAAACATTATACCATTCCATTTCGCCTGTTCGCCGAGCTTCTAAATTTGTTTGCAAACGTTTCATCACCAGCCGAGGTGACATCATCAGTGCATGGGAAGTGGAAGTCTTCTGCTTATGTCAGTTCATTTATATATGTACGAACAACTGAAAGGAACACCAATGTGATCACCAATTTCTGGATTCAGAGCCGAAGCCGTAATGCAAAAGCTGGAGAAGGAGGTACTAACAAAGATCATGCCAAAACTTTGGCTCCAATACGTTGATGCCACATTCGTCACCTTGAAGAAGTCGGAACTGGAGAGAACACAGAACATCATCAATAACACATTCAATGCCATCAAGTTCACAATGGAGACCGATAAGGATAAACAACTGGCCTTTTTGGACATTTGGATCATCAGAACGCCATCAGGAAAACTGGAGACAACATTCTACCTCAAAGCAACGCATACGGATCAAATTCTCAACTTTAAAAGTAATCATCCACACAGCCACAAAAAATGCTGTGTTAGAACCTTGTTCGGAAGAACCCAAACACCCTGCAGCACCGACATACTCAAGAAGAAAGATATCTCTTCAGAGTATTTGCTCGCAACGGCTACACCCGCAAATTCAATAAAAGAACTCTAACCCAAAGAAAGAAAGAAACAACAGACGAGACTCCAGAACAAGAACGACCCTACCGTGCATCAAGGACGTTTCAAAAATGACGGCAAGACTGCTCACATCATACGGACTCCAAGTCACCCAAAGACCTACCGCCTGTCTAAGGAGACTTCTGTCAAAACCAAAGGAAACAACAGTGGAGAAGGACAAGAGTAGTGTTATCTACAAAATAAACTGCAAGAAATGCTCAAAACACTATATCAGACAAACTGGGAGAAAACTGTCCACAAGGATCTGTGAACACCAAGCCGCAGTGATCTGTGAACACCAAGCCGCAGTCAGGAGACATGACCCACTATCTTTGGTTTCCCTACACGATTATCAAGAACGACAGCAGTTTGACTTCGCTTCAGTGAAAATTATCGACCAAGCCCGGTCAAAACACGCCAGAGAATTTCTCAAAGCTTGGCACTCCTCAATCAACAGGCACATTGAACTAGATCATTTGTACACGCCAATGCAACTCAAGGATCGAATGACGCAACAAGAAAAACGTCACGGCATGACCTGAGAACGGACCGAAACCGCAACCAGGACGGCTGAACAATTACCCCCCCTCCCTACCAACCTCGCCCCCACGCACCAGTTTAACGGCGAACCCAGTCGAACACAATGAGAACAAGGGACAACAATGGTCGGTGGGGAAGAACACATATATAAAAGAATGGACACAAGCAGAAGACTGCCATTTCACAAGCACTGATGATGTCACCTCGGCTGGTGATGAAACGTTTGCAAACAAAGTGTGAAGCTCGGAGAACAGGCGAAACAGAATTCAGTTCATCCGAGCTACGAGAACCAATTTTCAATACTTTGTCAACATTATACTATCCTAACGGAGTAAGGAAGTCGGAATCGTGTTGGTAAATTGAACTGAATACATGAAAAATATGAATCGTGTACTGGGTGAACAACCAAAATTTACCGGTTTGCCGACAGTGGATAAAACGGTTCACTATGGAGTTATGCTAAGACCTTACAAGGTTTGCACCAGGGAGAAACCGTTGATGAGTCCATTTCGAAGATGTTCGTCCATCGGCAACCGAAGTTCAGAGAAGTTATGGAATACCAAAAATACAACAGGAGACAGGGCCGTTGCAGCTGTTCAGTTTTGAAAAGGTGCATCATCAAAATGCTTGACCAAATCATCGAAATTTGTTCAAAGTTAGACATCAAAAAAGTGAAAGATAAACATTCGATTTTATGAACAAAATTCCTCAAAATACCCTTGGCTGAGAGCTGTCAACCTTAAGCCGTTATCCTCCTATAAAAATGAGTGCCTCATGAGATCACGAAAAGCTTTAGCAGTGATCAATATTGCTCTCCAAATGTCGGCCTCGCCGTTAACCTTATCAATGACTCAGAAAATTATCACTCTCTCCATAAGCCAAATACGCCCTAAGCGTTCCCGACCAAAGTGATTCCCACTCCTAATATTTGAAAACAGTTATAAAAATGCGGTTCAAACGGTTGCAGAGATATCCGTGAAAATATAGATGACCTTAGTCACCCTTCAATGAGCATCTGTAAAATCAAATTCAAGATTTATCTTTCCTTAGCAACAACATATACATCTAGCAAAGTCTACGAGACGTTCGCTACTTTAAATCTATCAACCTATCTATCTTCTTTGTCATTTAACCGATCCGAATACCTTAAAGTCGGAGTGACTCACAGTGACATTTGGGCCTAAGCGATTGTTTCTGGTATTCAAAAGCAACCAAAACAATCCTGAAGTATCGATAAGCATAAAAAGAGAACTGTTGAAAGATATGAGTTTGCATAATTCTCACAGCTTGCTTCTTTGCGTGTCTCTAGACAAAATGACGAGGACAAAGTTGCTCGCATACAATTGGTTTTATGAATACCAAATGAGATGATTCCGCGATAAATGTCTTCACCTATTTCTAAATATCGCCTTCCACTGGGGTCTAACTAATGATATTATTGTATTTGTAGCGATGTTTTCTAGTTCCAAAGAACTGTAGAAACGACTAGTGGTGGGTCTCCTCTATGGATCGATTTTGAGGCCTCATCGGGCATTTGGAGTAGGTTTCATCTCAATATGTTCAAAACGGTACAGTCATTTTGGATTCCATGGGAGATCAAAATTACTACTCAGATAGTTAGAGGAAAAACTTTTAAGTTTGAAAATTCATTCACTTCGTGGGTGTTCACGGAACAGTTGATTTTTTACAAACGAACAATTACACTAATCATTCCGAATGATATCTACAACTGGTTTGAAGCTACCAGTTTTCTCGTGCCCTTCACAAACTGACCCCATTTTACTATAAACGGTCACGAATGCTTGTACTCACATTTACTTTTCAGCTTTACAAGATCTCACTGCGCTCGGTTGCATATTTATTTAAGGTTATGTTAGTTAATGCATTATCACAAGTACATAGAACAATAACCGGTTGGTGAAATGTCGCTCTAATGTAAATAGAGGCTATATGAATGCGTGTACAGTCACATTGCACAATTGATGACTGATCAGTTTAACTCAACAGTTTAAAGGATACATAAAAATGGCTCATAAAAACAGCTCTCCGTGTACCGGCTGCACATACAGGTCTAATCGAAACTGAAGCAACGGGTACCTGTGAAACACTTGTCGGTTCTCATAGGCAACAGCACTTAACTGAAGTAAATTTTTTTCCAAATAATAATAAACAAGCCTTGGTAAGTCTTTATAGCAGTGATTTTCCTGATTGGCTTATACTCGGCAGATGAAATGGTTTAGAATGCAGCGGATACTCCCATTTCGTCAGTGGTGGTTGAACTAGACCATGATGAGTTCAGAGGTATTTCTCGAATTCAGTGATTTAGCTGTCAAACATAGTTTATAATGATGAAACCTTATTTATTGTAATATATCCGGGCTGTAAAAGAATTTCGTTTAGTTATTCAATAGACTTGCTATAATGGATTATATATTAGATAAAATAATGCTCCATAACAAATAACCAAGATGGCAACGGTTTATGGAAATAATTTGGGATAATTCTGAAGTCGCTCCTATTAGAATATATTGCGTTGTCATGCTTGATAAAGTTTGTGATTTTCATGTTGAGATTATTTAATCTTGACAACCAAGGATAGGTACGTTTAATTGACAATCATGCAGCCTAGAAAGTACGTAGATCGAAGAATACAAGAGATAAATTTCTGTGTATACTTAAAGCAATAATACAGGTGATAAATATAATGAAACTCCATTTGATCATAAAGAAAATATTTTAGTGCACCATAATCGGCCAGTACTGTAGACTACAACAGAAGTCTATATCTGAAAATTGCATTTTATACTCCATGGAAAATATCCGTTTTGAAACGCATAATGCATTGTGCAATAGAATATTCATCAAAAGTGATCACGATCCGAATGTGAATAATCCATTTTATTGACAGAAAAGCCGGTATTCAGTCAAAGAAAATTATCCCATCGGCTCGATCAGATGTCTTAGCCGCTTTTATAGAGCCAAAAGAGCAATTTACATCTTCATTGTTGTCATTCAATGAAATTGGAAGAAGAAAAATAGACATAGTTAGTAAATCATAAATGAATAAAATCAGCACAACTTTGGTTATCCGACAATTAGAATCGAATGTAGCTAAACAAAATGACGTAGCTTCTGCCCACCCTGGTATTGCACTCTCAGTTCGGTGTTTGTCTTGAATTCCTACAAGTTCCTTTCATTTAAATATTGTTGTCGGCGGTGATGGTGTCACTCAGTTCGTCATTTTGCCAAACGAG
>UZAN01048069.1:0-17117 GCA_900618425.1 Echinostoma caproni | reverse complement strand
CTGAATGTTGCAGTTCCTGATACATATTCCCTTCGTCGATGACCGATGTTCGGGACGACCATCGACCATCCATCCTGAAATGTCGCACTCAACCAATGGCGTTGTACCTTGTGTGATGCGTTCATGGCACTGTTCACTGATTGGATATTCCTTTCGAGGAAGTTACATCGATGCAAGTGATCAGAGACAGTGTCATTTGACGTCAAAATGTGTCAGCGCCTATCGATCAGAGAGAAGCAGAATGTGTTCGAAATGCTGAAACGGCCAGGTGCAACTCAGAGCTCCGTAGCCAGATCACTTGGAATTTCACGAAAAACTGTCTACAATGTTTTATCTCATCCAACGACTATCGGGGAATTTTTGAACGCTAGAGCATCTGAGAAAAGATGCCACCTGAAAACCAACGAAAAGTTCAAGGCACTAAATGGGGCAACTTTGGCTTGGTTTACCGCTATGAGGGAAAAGCACAGAGAGTTCCCAATAGTGAGGAGCATCGTACGCAAGAAGGCAATCCAGCTAGCCCAAAGATTGCATCATTGTGACTTCAAGGCCTCCAAAGGTTGATTTCGCTCTTGATTGGACAGATATGGTATTAAATCGTATAAAGTAAGAGACAAGCAACTTATATGCCTTACTTTATAGGGCTATGGGGAAAGTTTAGCGGTACCACGTGATGCAGTGGAAGAGTTTCGAGCGGGGTTACCGCAGTTGCTACAAGGATACACTGAATGTGATATATTCAATGTAGATGAAACAGCTTTGTATTACAGGCAGCTCCCAGAAAGAACATTGAGTATGAAAGGAAAGACGGTTTCTGGGTTCAAGGAATCGAAAGGGAGAGTCACTTTACTGCTTTGTGGGAGCATGACTGGAGAAAAGTTCTCACCGTTGAAGATTGGAAAGTTTCAAATTCCAAAGTGCCTCCGAGGTATAGATGGAAAAAGCCTTCCATGCAGTTACAATTCTTCAAAGAATGCATGGATGACTTCTATGTTATTTCACAGTTGGCTGTCCGATTTCAACCACGAAATGGTTTCTCAAAGGCGATCTATTTTATTATTTATGGACAATGCCCCTTGCCATAACCAAGCCGCAGTATTTTCCAACGTACGGCTGCCTCCGAACTGTTCTTCGATGTTACAATCAATGGATCAGGGAATTATTCGGTCTTTCAAATGTTCGTTTCGGAAACATTTACTGGAATATGTTTTGTCTTCGATCGAAGATGAGAAATGAATCACGAAAGTCGAGGTGGACATCCTCATGGTCATGCATCTGGTCAAGAAACCCTGGGTGTCTGAGCACCCGCATTTACTGATCAACGCTTTCATGAAAGCAGGGTTCAGATCCACATTGATGCAGCCACCAGAGGATAAATGCGATCTGATCGAGGACTTTACTCATTATGTGTCTATTGATGACTGTCTTTTTGAAGAAGAGATCGGCTGTTTGGAATTTGATGATGAAGAAGTGGGTTGTTTAAATTTTTTGTATCAGATCTGTTTTTAGTCATTAGATGAGTTCGTTTCCAATCAAGCTATGCATCGCAAAGAAGATGAATGTGAGGCAGTGAATGCGCCGGAAGTTATCTCAGTCAGAGAGGCAGAGAAGTTATCGTTTCGATTGAAGCTCTTTTCCTTGGCTAATGCTTGGATTTCGGGTCAATTATTGGAGCGTACAATGGAGTTATACAGCGCGTTTGTTGATTTCCAACGGCGAGCCGAGAAAAACGACGATTTATGATTTTGGTAAAAATACATCTTTTAAGCTGAGGGCATCATGAAAGATTTAAATTTCTTCAATACATACAGTTTTAGGCATTCGCCGTCGTCCACTGGAGCAACTGATCGATCTGCATAGATTAGGTTGGTTGGGGCATGTGTTACGCATGTTATCAGATGGGTTACCGCGGCGAGCGATGTTTGCCAAGGCTGGTAGCGGTTGGAAAAAGATCAAGGGTGATCAAACTAAGACCTGGCATGAGGGTATGAAAACCATAACCAGGAGACTAGGTCACATAAATCCCGTTAGGTTCCCTGGCTGGGGACCTCGGGATGATGGTCACCGATGGTTAGAGACACTGAGTGATATGGGTGAGTGTCACAAATAGTGGCGCTCGTGCATCCACTCATTATACCCCTAACACCACCATATACGAATTCTCCATCTTCCGCTTGAATTTGCTTTCAACATTCTAATCTTCATTCTGCTCTTTTATCCAAATGGGGCAACAAAAAACATCAACCAAAACCGGCGCACGAAAGTGTATGGTTAGTGGTTGTAAAAACTGAACTGAACTGGACATACAGGATAAGCAGAACGGTCGATCTAAACGTCGTTATAAATAAACAGTTTATAATTAAATATATTGGGAACAACTAGCGGGATTAGCCTACTTTTCATCGATCTGGTTTATTTTGTCACAAAACTGTCAACCGATTTTTATACTGCTTATTAGCATCTACTATCGTTCATCCTGCTATGTGGCAGTTCCTGGAATTTACCCACTTTCCGAATTCCTGAGAGGTGTGATATGACAGGAGATTGACTGTGTGTAATTTTGAATATTGCGAAAAAGGATAAGTGACTTTCTTAAGCATTCGAGCCCCTTTGTTAAAGGGGTTTTGATATTATTTTCAGGTATCCCATCCTGTTCAATCAGCAATAGTAAGCTTTTACTATGAAAACATGCATCAAGAAGATTAGCCCTGTCTGCAGCCCGTGATCAACAAAGCTGAGAACTGAGTGTGCCCCTGGGTGATTTATTGTTGGCATAAGGGACATCACCGAAGAGGCATGGCATCTACTTTTTCCTTTTACATATGAATTCGCAATAGGAGCGTGCAAAGTCATGAATGCGATTGCCGCGCTCCTGTACGGTTAGATTAGATGACGGAGAAAACACAAAAGATAACAGATTAAAGAATGACACTTGAGTAAATAAGTGAGAGATTCACTGATGGGATTGGATCGGTCATTTCGTTCATTTGTAAAAACGTTTAGTACGAACAGTTCCAACGAAAATGATACTGAGAGGTGGCTAGATGGGTAAGGCCATGGGGGGCCTTTGTTTCCTCGTTTCTTCACACTTAATATGTTGGTGGGGACAAATTTAAACATCAAGGCAACCTAGAAAATTGCTCGGCACCGTAAACATGGTACTGACAACTCTCACTACAAGCTATCAACAGGAGCGTTCAGTTTAGGTTGTTGATTGATTGGATACCTAGGATTATAATCAATCTGCAGTACGAATCGAAAAAAAACTTGCAGTTGACATTCTTACCGACAAATGCAAGTGCACAAAGATTTGTATATCAATGGGATTTCATAGAATGGCATACCTATTACAAAGTGTCATTTTTCAAATTCACAATAGATTTAGCTCAATTTGCATTAACTACCGCTGCACATGAAGAAATTTGTGACAGACTTTAAAAGAGCTCAAACAGTCAAGTGACAAATGGACGAGGCTAAAAGGCCATTGGTTGCTATCGATGTTTATAATCGTACCGCGGCACTAGTGAGGAGCCGGAAAAAGTGGACGTGTTTGCGTTACAGTCTCTGGGGCCAGAGAGCAAAGATTCATCGGTGCGTTGATGTACGAACGACTGCAAAAATGATCACCTAGTTTCCCCTCTGATTTACCTAGAAAATTTTAATAATTTCTATGGGTAATTGATCTCATTACCCGTCTCTCAAAATTGGGTTTATACCACACAAATTGATCGACCATTGCTTTACCGTTGAATGTCAGTCCACCAAATGAAAGTATATTTACAGCGCTTGAGGTTTTCCCCGGGAGAAATCTTGATTTTCGGGTTCACTGAAGCATGTAATAAACCATTGTGGATTCCTGTCCTAGGCTTTGCTATCATCACGTTTTGAATCCAATTTTAGGTTGTTACGTAGTAACCAGTGTTTTGCGTTCAATCGCACAAATTTGTTTATAACATATTATTGGAGACACATTTATTCAAAGGATATGAATCCATACAAGATATTCTTGTAATGGTTAGGCCTCATTTATTTAAGTATCCGTTTTAATTTGGCATACACTGCAGACAATGACTTTTCTTTCTCTCTGGCTCCTCCCACGTCCTGGCTGATTGTCATCTAATTACACAAATAGTTTATTCTCCAAAACTGTCGCTTGGCTTCTAAACGTGTGGTAATTGGGCTAAATAAAACAGTTCGAAAACTGTAATCAAGTGGTGTCATGTTACAATTTTCCATTGACCAATAGTTAGCCAGCAACCTAATCCAATCAGATCACAATCAGACACAATCAAGAGTACCATAACAACAAGGTGATTGGATAGTATGCTTCCAGCCAATGATATCTGTTTGTACTCAATACTATTTGATCGACTTGACTTCTACTTGTGAACTACGAACCACCTCCTCGGGACTTCTCCTTCTTGTATTTCGGTGCCCGAGATTCTGACGGCTTACTTTGTTTTATATTCCGTTTACTGAACTAAAAATGCCACCACATTTATAGTCATTCTAGCACAAGCACTCCGTAAGGTATAGTATTTTTGATTGATCTTTAGTTAAGTATCAAATGGTGATACGTCAACCTCACATAGGTGACTCAAGAATCACAAATAATTCGCTTTGGCAGTAACAACTTCACCAATATTTATTTAAGCAGATATGTACGTTGTAAATCATTCTATTTGCTATTAAAATATTGAAACAAAAACGACACTTCGTTCATAAAATCCTCTTAAAGTAAATTACCTTTCCGTTAAAACAGTTGTCAATGTAAACACTCGCCGAGCCTTCGAGAATGGCGAATTCCGATGTGTTGTGCATTCGTGCCCGTAAAAATGCTCTGGGAAGCAGTTTCGGTATCGTTATATATTCCAGACTAGGTCGAAACTCCAGTACGCCCAGTGTGACTCGATGTGGTTCCCCGGTCCCACGGATGAGACTTGGTGGGCGCTCAACCTCAAAAGTAAGCGACTGCTGATTACACGAAACGGACGGCAATTTACATGTTCGTTGGTCCGATCCGGATGATCCGGGGGCAAACCAAACAAATGGATCCCCTTGCCTACTGAGCGTAGTACCCGTGGTCGACAAAAATTGGAATGGGTTGTACTCATCGGTTGGTGTGCTTACACCAGTCGGTTCCGAGGCAATGTTGTTATGTCTCAACAAACTTTGATTTCGGGACCACTCAATGCCACTGATGATTTCCTGTTCCGTACTCACGCCACCAGAGTTGAACTGAAGCTGTTGATTAGCAAGTAATACAAGGGATTAAAGAGGGTGTAGTGGAGTAATTTGTTGGGACTCACTGGCAAGGTGGTGTGCGCGGTTTTGTGCTAGAATCCCACCAACACCACCAACACCACCGCCGTCAGCAGCAGCAGCAGCAGCAGCAGCAGCAGCACAACCACCACCACCAACGATAACAACAAAAACTATGGAAAATTCGGGTTTCGGCATAGAGAGAAAACACAACGGTTTTAGCGAACAAGCTCGTTTTCGATGACTTCTCCGGGCTAATACAGTTATATAGACAAATTTAAATTAAAATGCGCTTTAATGTCTATGTGTGATTAGTTGTTTGTGATTGTTTTTGGTGTGTGGTCGGGAAAGGGTGGGTGGGGAGGATGTGTTCATAATACGGTTGAGAGAACGATTAGGATGTGGATGTGTCCGTGAACCTTAAAGGCAAATTATCAGTCAATTGCCTCATCCAGGATCACCTATTCTTTTCTTTGCTCATGTTCGTCAAGATATGTAGGCAGCACAACCAGTCAACTGTCCCAAAGAATCAAGGAACACAAACCGGTCTGGTTGCGTTTAGGCATAAGAAAAACGATTTCAAGTGCAATCGTAGCCCATCTTGTGGATACCGGGCATCAGGTTGACAATGACGCATTTTGAATCATCTACAGGGTGCCACCATACCCTTTGAAAGCAGCCCGTCAACGTCCTCAACGTCATCCCGCAACAGCGGAAGCCATGGCCATTCGAATATTAAACCCATCGCTTTGTTCTTAAAATCGATTCGTACAATCACTCAGACTGCCTTGTCCACAACGTGACNACTGCCTTGACCACAACGTGACACATACCCCCGAGATCGAGATGACCTTTCCCGTGACTCGGCGACCCTAACACGTGATGATACGTCCACATCTTAATCGTTTTCCCAATCGTGTTACGAACACATCCTCCCCACTCACTCTTTCGCAACCACACACCAAAAACAATCACAAACAACGAATCACACATAGACATTAAAGCGCACTTTAATTTAAATTTGTCTATATAACTGTATTAGCCCGGAGAATTTATCGAAAACGAGCTTGTCCGCTAAAATAACAAAAACACCTAAGTTTTCCATTTTCTTGTGTCTTGTGGCAACACTTTGATTGGGTGCATCCCCCTTCCTGATAATTGCTTAATATTTGTTCATTCTACTAGAGGAATGAAAAGTTAATTTCATTCTTAGCTTCTCTAGATGAATGACTAAAACGTTTTCGCTTCTGTTAACAGAAGGGGGTTGCATTTCACAAAGAAGGCAATGAAAAATCTTAATCTGTGCTTCATATTCAACATAAGGAAAACGATGGAAAATTTCGGGATTCATCGTGAAACACTGGGGATATTAGACAGTACATACTACAAAAATCAATTCAAATGTATAAGAAACTATTTTAGACGAGTGTACACTTGGCTCTTGGTACCCTATCCTGGCATNCCCCAATAAGTATATCGTTGATGCCGGTCTTTTCAATCTGATCAGGATAAAAGTTTTGGTTAGTAGACGAGAACAAAACAGAGAATCAAAACAATTAATGATAACTGTTGGTATAGAAAATCCATTTAATGCTCCACACATTTCTATAGTACTGTTATCAGCTCAGTTGTGTTTTTGGGTCTCATCCCCGACTTTCAGCACTAGCCTCCAAGGTTTTGACTCAATTGGAAACATTCGAAACCTGAATGTATACTGAGATGTTCGAGGTGTAATGGCTGCATTTAGCTCGTAAAAATGAGTTCTGGTGTCTGTTCTACGAACAAAATGAAAAACGGGTTTATCAACTGTCCGTTGGTAGAGTGGTTAATATACTTGTTTTCGATATATCGTTTCAGGCATTAATACATATAGTTCGATTAGTCAGTAGAATAATACAAGGCCTAGGCTGATGTTAAATGAATGACTAATTGAACTATATATGCAAGGCGATATCTCGAAAATAAATTGTTTTGGCGTTTCGAATTTTTTTGTTAATATGTTTGTGTACACCCTGCAAGGCCCAGGGTTCGGTCTCCAGTTGGGCCGGTTCGTTTGCATTGGTACTCATATCTATCCAAGTCGTAACTGGTGCACAATACTTAAAAAAGTTTCATTGCACGCTTTGCTTGCTCTGTACAGAACGAAAATTATATCTCTCAGTACACTCGTGATAAATTCTTTTGTCAACGTTTCAAACGGAGTCATATGTGTTTTTTTGATGCCAAAGCAATATTTACTAAGATCCCATGTGATGAGCTTCTTAATATTAAAAAAAGGATATGATTTTACATCAGACCAATTTTGACATCCTCACTGGTGCTGCTTAGTAACCGTTTACTCATTGCACACGGGATGTAACGTTTTCACCTACTTAAATACCCTCGGAAGAGTTTCGTGGTGTAGTCGTTTAGAGTCTACTGACATCCATAGTAGCTGAGATATTCATGAACTTCATTGGAAAAAACGTTTCGTAACCCTCAGATAGATCAACTTGTATGAGCGATATGCTGATGATACCTAAACATCCGAATGCCACAATGTCAGCAAAATCGAAACACTCACAATGAATTGAGTGAGCCGGAAAAGGAAATAACGTTTATCATTGGACGTGCCCATCGAATAATATTCATATGGCACACTATCGAGGAGAGTTTATTCCAACAATACATGATCAGAATAATATCTTCACACAAAGCTTTGCTTCAACACCTTTAGAAGCGCATTAGTCAGGACTTTGTTCAGCATATATATTAAAACAGCATATTCTGACGTTGTTGTTTGCCTAATGGAGCCGTTTCCATTGAGAGATTGAGCATACAAAAACGAGCTTTTGAAGTTCACTTGTATGCGCGATATAGATGCTAGATGGGAGAGCTAAAATATTTACATGCTGTGCTTCCAGGACATGAGGTATCCAAAATTTTCAATTAAAATTATTTCAAGCCCAAAGTTCCGAAGTTTAGATGGAGATGATATTTCAAACGTCATTGGAAGAAAAAAGGTTAAGATTAACAGAGGAAACTCACTATACGGTCAAATTGACCTTTATCACCCAAACAGCATTAACTGCGAGAAAGATTTCGATTCCACCCTCTTTGAACCGGATTCTTGTGCTCAACTTTCATTTTACGGATGAATGCAGGCATGTAAACTGGATTGTGTGGCATCTTTGTATCTAATTTAGAGGGTAAATGCCCTAAAGGCATACCTTCTGAATGTACTAGAACCTCCTTTACCGCCTTTGGGGACAGCAAGTGGACTCCAGTAGCCCTTTCACGATAATATTCGACCATAAATCAGACAAACTTCAGCACTTTGCGAAATTCGTGGCTATTCGAAGACTGAGCTCGTCACGTTTTACACAGAAACAGTGGACAACCGACTTTTTACTGAGTATTGCACTTCCCAGTCGTCCTTCAGTTGACCTTTGATTACACAACACATCATACACTCATCTAATTGCATTTCATATGGACATTCAAAGTCTGTTGTACAATCTATGCCACTGATGTTATAAGTTAAGTTCCTTTCTTCGTTCAGCATATTGTTCGACCTTCTTGCTCCAGGCTGCTTCACTCTTCCGAATAAAACGCATGTTAGATTCAGTTCACTTCCACCTCAAGTATCCCTGATATCAGTAGCTGTCTTTTAGCTGTACAATCCGATGAAAAAGTAGAGGTAAGAAATTGAAAGTTGGGAGCGGAATGAAGGTGAAGGTGGAGAATCAAGTTAGGCTAAATCTTTGAAGGGGAATAGAACCCCGAGCATTACTGTTTCCTATACTCGCACGTATCCCTCGGTGTACCTGAACAAATGTGGGACATATTATGTATGCTTCTCAATAAATGCTACTGTTTGAATCCGATAGAAATTTCTGAGAATAATGGTTGTTTTTAAGTCCGGCTGAGGAGAAAAATTATTCCAAATTACTATTTCTGTCACGTGAGTTATCGGTGCGGTCTGCAAATAGCCTTCGGTAACGTCAACCCAATGTAAACGAATTTGTTACTTTTTCACTAATGAGTAGTTAAAGTAGACCAAGAAAAAAGTTTTTCAGTGCTCCTGAAGCACCACACAATAATGGATAGAGTATCAGTGTCACACAATTCAATGCATTTCTTCATTTTGGGAGCTTAAGTGCTCTCAGATCACAGTAACTTTGGCTAAAATTGGAATCATCTGTCCCCTTATTTTGTCTGTATTTATCAGTCAAGAAGCCGGTTGACTAACGGTTCGGACGATAACCTCAGAAATTATCATCATATTTGTGCCATTCATTCGATTCACGCTGTTCTCAGCTTACATTTCTGAAGCCTATAGGTTGTCTTGTTCGAACCGGGGTTGAAATCGGCCATTCTTTGCTTTCCCTGGTGAAGCAAAAACTGGGATCCGGATCGTACGAATACGGCATGGAGTGGAGCAGTGTACCACGGAGACTTGTTGTCAACGGTTCATCTATGCGACATCGCTCTGATTCGTCAATTGTGGGCAGTCTGTCAGAGTATCCATCGTCCGCGTGGAAAGATCGTGCTTTCATATTACGCCTGGAACGATCTATCGGACCGCGACGTCGAGTGCTGTCCCGAGAACTATGTGCAAGCGAATAGAAGTTGCAATTAATTTATCTCATTACAAACACTTGTCAGTCACAAATTAAAACACGTCCATAGCACGGATAACCATTTGTGTCAGCTCTGATGTATCGGTTTGTGGGAAAAATTTTCAGAAGTTCATTAATCAAGACATGACAGGACTACAACATGGCGTGGAATAACGGAATACCAACTTGTTTTTCGTTGTTATAATTTCGAACTTACGAGGTCAAAGCAACCTCACAGTGCTTCTTGTCTATTAAGTTCACGCTTCGTTTGCTCTACATACGAAGAATTTCACCATAAAATCGAAATCTGACACGGTTATGAAGAATAAGTGAGTAAAAGGAGAATGGTTTTGAGAAATTCTCCGCGTGTTTCGCTTCGTAACAGCCACTGACGACCGAAAGATGAGGATAGGTAACCTCAGACCGTGATTCGGCGTAATTCTCAAACTTGCAATGATGTGGCTAACCGGTGGCCGGTCTATCTTCCAACAACTGTAACTAACTGACACAAAGACAGATCATTCGCTGATCTCAATTAAGCCGTTCCTTTCAATCCTAGCTGCTTCCTCGGCTAAATGGGTGGTAATGTCATTTTCGCATGAGTGGTTTTATGAAGTATTTCTCTGAACGGCGCCATTTGGCCCACTAATGTCGAAACCGTTAATCTTCACTACGCCGAACCGGTCAACCATTTTCTGCTTCAAATTTTGGGTTTATGAAGGAGTTACTAAACCTCTGGAAATGAATGAATTCCAGTTTATGGGAAATGTACATTGTGACATTCAGAACAAAGTTCGATAAGCAAAACAAGCTGTTTCTTATTAGTTCATCAACTGGTCATCTAGAATGAAGAAAGCAGGATCACCATTCTCTCATAACATACCCATTATTTCTTCATTTCATCGATTACGGTGTCCGGCATGCAGAAGTTTTGTGCTCTTCCCGTCAGGTATTCTACCAAATTGCAGTTTTGTTTGACAATGGGGAACTATGAAAATGATTTAACTGCAATAACACAGAAAGCAGTCGATGCTTTCAAATCTACCCTTTTTGATGCCCGTTTCTAATATCGTTGCACGAAAGTACCACGTGGAAGTCAACTCAGTCAAAACATGTCAAAGTAATTCGTGAGCTGAAACATAATACGGAAATCATAATATAGAAACCCGACAGAGGTGAGGAAGTGGTACTATTGGATCGTAAAGTTTCCATAGTCAAAATGATGACAATTCTAAACGACGGTAACAAGTTCAAGAAGGCCGAAAAATGGAAAGATATGTCAACAGCAGCGGAAGGACAAATGATCAAATGTCTAAAAACGCTGAAAGATCAGAAATGCATATGGAGATTTTATTACGGAGAACTAAAACAATTGGGACTCATATCCCTAGACTATATAGCTTACCGAACGTTCACAAAGCTGGAACGCCATTACGACCGGCGCTAGATATGCGAAACTCTCCTTTTCGCTCAACTGCTTGATGGCTAGTAAAAATCCTGGAAACGATCAGGAAGAAAAACTGCAAACAGCCTGAAATATACTTTCGAATTTGTCGACCTAGTTCGGGACCTGGATGTTAAAGATTTGACAATGAGCTCATTGGACATACAATCCCTTTTTACAAATGTGCCACTATTTCAGACAGTGTCTTACCTTTGCCAGTACATTGATGAGGAAAACATACAAATTGGAATTCCAACTACAAATTTCAAGGAACTATTATTGCGATTTACATAGAATATCCAATTTTCTTTTAATGGGACAATCGACAGATAGACGGACGGTGTAGTCATGGGTTCCCCACTTTACCCGCTCCCTGCAGATGGCTTCGTAGCCCAACTGGAAAACAACGAACTACTAGACGTCATTCATCAACTCCATGTATACTGCCATTATGTCGACGACATTTTTATCCTTTCCGACAAAAGTATTTTACGGAACATAATATTGGACCGTTTTAACCGAGCTCATCCATCAATCAATTTTACAATGGAAACAGAAAATCAGGATATATTTCACTTGCTCGACATTAACCTGAAGAAGAAGCCCAGTAGAAATTTAAACCGTTCAGTTTTTCGAAAGCCAACATGGAGCAGCCAACATATCAATTTTGAAAGTTTCCTCTCAATCAAATTTAAACGAAACTTAGTTCAATGTCTGTCCTTCAGAACTCAAAGGATTTGCTTCAAGGATCTAGTGGAGGAAGAACTTAGATTCATCAAACCTACACTCGTGAATAACGGATACCCGGAGCGGTTTGTTGTGGTTCGTACTCAGGCTAGTATTTCGTATACGTATCGGATTCCGTACACTAGTGGTACGACCCAGAACTAGGACTCGAAACGAAATCAGAAGTCAACTCAGAGGCGGAGTGGAATTGTTATAGGCGGAAATTAGAAATATACAAGGATATCGTGTTCAATAAAACAAAAGAGTTCATAGTTTATGAGCAATCACCACAGGTTCATCGAAAAGAACCTCGTAGAAAGGAAAGAACTATTCTTGAATCTTCTGTTTAAAGACGATTCAAGTGGTGATCCACTAAAAAGACATCTGGAGGAAGCTTTTACACAAACATATCCAGCCGCCATTCTACGTTTGATGTTTACAAGCCGGCCTCAGCTCTGCACAAACCTCAAGGATAAGCTGTCCATCCTCTCCACATCTATGATTACGTATTCCTTCACATGTACATGTTCGGCAAGTTATGCAGGACGAACGATGAGACAGTTCTCCCCAAGGATCAGAGAACAAAAACCGGCTTGGCTTAGAACGGACTGCAAATAAACAATAACTAGTGCTATTATGGCCAACCCAGCTCATACCGGGCATCAGCCAGACAACGATGCATTCAAAGTCATCTACAAAGTACCCGAAAACAAATCGAAGCACGTTCGGAAACGCCACTTGGGAACGGCGGAAGCTACAACAATTGAAATCATGAACCTACCACTGTGCAGACCGAAGAAGATGGTTGCTGCAATCCAGTTGCCATGGCCCCAACCAAACCCACGTGATGACCCGAAACATAACTCCAGTCATGTCGCGATGACGTAACATGGCGTGACAAATTGCTCTTGAAAAAGAGCATCGGAAAATTCCAGAATTGACCTTGGTCCCGCCTTCGCCCACTGTCACCATTTTTTCCACTCGCTCTAGTTAAACTTGTTGTATTTTCATATCTAACCTCAATGGTCCAATCGCATTTATTTCCACATTGGATATGAACACACACGTAACTACAGATGCCTGAAGACGAAGTTACGAAAACAAGCTTGTTCGCTATATTGCTTGGCTTTAAAATGAATGTATTTTCCCTTTAAAGTTGATTTCCTGGTAGCGTTCTGGTAGATAAATTAGTCCAGACTCCTGTGAACAACAACAACAACAACAGGAACTACAAACGGTATGCATTCATTCGTGAAACCGATTGATTCATTGACGGAAACTAATAAATATTTTTGCATTTTGTCCAAGTCAACGTATTTATTGGCAAGGAATAATATAACTGCTGAAGTATCTGCAGTAAATTTCTAAATTTTGATGACCAGTCAGAACCTGGTGTTCACGAACGTGCACATGAGTAGTTGGACCAAAAGTGGAAATCACGGGGTACCAATCGTTGTACTCATGATTGTTTCCGGTGCACAACACATTAAATGTGTATCGAAGTAATAATCCCTTAAAATTATTCATTTGTATCCGAAGGACAAAAGAATAACTTTTACATTGGTGTACAAATATTTAATTGTTACATTAACGTTCTTAAATACAGAGGGAACGTCCAAGGATGTATAAACTGGGAGGAAATGTTGAAGTCTGATATACGATTGAGAAAGTGGAATATCTCTCAGATTTAAAGTCTGCAATCTTCCTTCTGATCCGATCACGGCAGCTGAGTGAGCCATTTTGCTGTACCATGATATATCCAATAGTGGCCCATCCGTAGATTAAGCTAATAGAGCTTGGGGACTCCTTGGAGGCGTAGTATGTTTCAGCTATACGGATTTATTGGTTGATGTTTGGTTTCCTTCTGCCACAAATTTCAGGCATCCTGTCAATGGTTCCTCAGTCTATTCTATTGGGCCCCTACCTACCCGAAACGATTCATCAAGTGGATGCAAGTCAAAAGTTTGGAATCGTATTTCCCCGTTATCATGTAACTCACTACACGTTGTCCTGCTCTGTATGACCGAAGCAATCAGAATTCACCTGTTTAGATCCTCAACCCTCGCCGTGAAACAATAATTATTTTGTTTTTTGCTTTGCATCTACCAGGATATGTATCCAGCGACCACCCGGTTGGAGCGTGGTAACTGGAACAAGGTCGTGACCAGGTCAAAACACATTCAAGTCGTGTTCACGCTTGTGAGATCCCTTTTAATGCAGTGTGATAAGATTCACCTCAAACGGGACCAAACAATTTCGAAAACTGTGCTCGTATAATCACTGTAAATGACTGGTTGATGAACTACTGAAATGAAGCAGCTTGTCTCGTCTATCGGACCAGCGCACTGTGGTGTTCTGTTAGGCCAAATGTTTGTTGACCGCATCGATCTTATTCTCTCCATCGCCGTCAGTTTTCTTTACCCTTATCAGGTTTTCGGTGTTATGGAATGATAAATATTGTGAAATGACTCGTCTTCTATTCTGATTTCATTCGAACCAAGTGTATTAGAGTGTGATCGTGTCGTAATCCAAAGAGTACGTATTGTGCATTTACTCGGACACAGTTGGCCGGATCAATTCAACTGATAAAGCTGTGTGCCAGTTAAACACAGAGTGATTTAGTGTAGATAGATAGATAGATAGATAGATAGATAGATAGATAGATAGACAGATAGAAGACAACCTCTTTTCCCCCACTCTGTTTGATTCAGATCAGCCATAATTTCCAGTATTCACATTATGCATTTTTAAAACAACTGACTAGACGTGACTATTTATACATAAACATACCTTTTGATTTCCTTCAGAGCCAATCGTTCCAGTGTGAGCTCCGGAACACCGCCACCTTCGTTCGGTTGGGCCGTGGACAATGTCAACTTGCCCAGTTCCCAGTTCTCTCCCGTAGATTGACTGATCAGACCGTAGTAGATTATCTAAAATGTGTTTTTTCAGAATAAGATGAGCTGAAGAATTTTTGTCAAACGGGAACAACTCTTCTATTCTGCAACAGACAAAGAGTATTGTGGAATGAGAGGAAAGAATTGAATTACGAATAACAGATCGTTTTGTTTGAGGGTGGTAGTGGCCGGGTGGTAGCATCACCAAACTACCACCCCGGGAAGGTGAGTTCGAATCCCACCATCACCGCCTAACTTTTCCCATATGTGTGCTAAGTGGCAGCTCTTTCATTGGCTGATTCCCCCTTCCTGAAAGTTATATCTTTGCATATTCAATAAAAGGAAGTGAAATGAAAATATTGAAAGATAAAAGATAAGATGTTAATTAAAGGCCTATTAGTTGGGACACTGAGAAAATCAAAGCTTTCAAATTAAAATACAATCAGGCGATGGGGAAGACACAGAAACAACATTGGCCATTATGAAACGTACTGTACAACATACATCCTTTTACTCAACCGTTTTACAGTAACTCATGTTCATTTTCATTCAGTCTATTTGATCGGGTATACCGGAGAGAGGGTTGTACGTAACACGGCAGGAAAATCAATTTTTTCAGATTTATTTTAGTGCAGGTGGAAATGATTGGTCTCCAACATATGAGATCGAAAAAGAACTAACAATTCCGGATTGCATTCAGCAGTTCAAACCCACTGGCAAAATACAATGTCAAAGATGCACTTACTTTTCTGAGCAAAATCGCAACGTAAACTTGGTCGATCAACCAATGCTCTTGCTGGACGTTATCTAGTTGTTTACCAATTTCTATTTACTGTGTAATCAATGCCACATAGAACGCAACGGAACTATTAAACAGTTCAACAGTGCGCATCCCAACACAACATTAACTTTGGAGATGGAGTGTAACAGCAAATTGCCGTTTCTATATGACTGAATCACCCGTCGATCAGATAGATGGCTTGGGGCAGTGTTCGATGTGTAGAAAGGCAACTTAGAGAGACCAATACATTCAATTTGAAAGCTTTTGACCGCCTCAGGTAAACAGGGATATGGTTTGTTGCCTGGTGAGTAGGGCCAGAAAGATCTGCAGAAAGGATACACTAGAAAAAAAGCTGTGTATAACAAGATCAAGCTTTGCACGTAACGAGTATCCGGAATGTATAGTCAACAAACACCTAGGTTAAGAAAGGTCTGTCGCTCAAGGGGGACACATCAGCTTAGATCATACTAAGAAGCTTATTCGATGCAATCGACAAGACTTTCTATGCATCCAAGCTTCGTGTATTGTTCATTTCCGAGCTAACTGCGTGTTTGCGATTGAAGGTCGAAGTTCCCGACTCTACGTTCACATTCTGTGTATGCTCATTTACCTGTTTCTGTGGAACAACTTACATACGTCAGGCGGTCCGACGATTATTCAAAAGGATTCGTGCACACCACTCTGTGCAACTGAACACGAGAACGATTAATCCACTCACCAGTGCAGTTTTTCCCCCTAACCGAAACAAATAACACTGAACCTGGCCGAGGCTTTTCGTCCTCCGCATTAAGTTCATGGGTGATTACCGAGGCTGGTTCGCTGCCGGATGCTTTTCACAACAGAAGCTGGGAGGTTTCTTTTACATGCCCCTTCGGTGCCCTTAGAGGCAATTCATGCAAGCTCTGAAGTGTCTCTGACACTCTCCACCCTCCCCCCCCCCACACACAACCCACACCGTTTCATGAGTAATCTCGATGATCGGATGCTTGCACGAATAACTAAGTGTTCGTGGCGAATCCGATTTCCGGTCTCATGGTGAAATAGTTTCTACCAATCTATGAACTGATTTTACTTTATTCCATTTTTCCTAAACTATTTTATTCCCAAGCGTATATATATATGGTGATCAATTGGTAAGAATAGGAATAACTGGAAACGATCTTGTTTACCACTCTGTTGTTTTGTTTGAAATGTGCTCTGTGGGACTATTTAGATAAAACACTGGTGCGTTAAGTCCACTCTAAGCAGGACCCAGAGTCCTTAGAGCCTTACGTGTCCCAATATTTAGTGTCCACATACTCCAAATCATACCCAATCCAGTTTGTTTGTTGACATCATGTAATAGCTGTAGAAGTAGTAGTAGTAATACGCACGGAATTCGGAACACCAACCACGCAATAGGAATC
>UZAN01048068.1:0-24931 GCA_900618425.1 Echinostoma caproni | reverse complement strand
AATTGTCGTGCATTCTTTTCGTTTTTGAACGTACATTGGTACAGACGATTTACAGGAAGACGACTGTGCTTCATTGAAGACCATCCAGAGATATGCATAGATGGGGAGAAGGGCGCCGTTGATGGGGTTTGAATACGTGGCATCCGGGCCACTTTTATGATGACCCCAATCACAATACAAATAGACGTCAACCGTGACGTCATATCCTCTTCCGAGCTGGCTATGTTAGCGTAACATTTACTGAGGGTATTATATCTTATATGTACAAGAGTTGTGTGGCTCTTATAGTGGTCACTGATGTGCATCAGACCGTAAGGTCGGCTATTCGAGTCTCACTTGATGTTGATGATGAACAGCTTTGTCGTTGATCAACCGATACGTTCTTCACTGCGCACGATAGTAGTATGATGGACAATCAACTCCATAGTCACACGGGCCTACTGTCTGCTGACGGTAGTCGGCATGATGTGATTAATCACATAAAGCAGGAATCAGACAAGAGGGTCAAGACGACAGCTGAATTGCCGACCAGCAAAGTTAGTTGGCTGTGATCGAATTTGATACTTAAAACTCCAGACCCTAAACACACCATTGAAAGCGATTTACTACCTTTTGGCTACCGCAGCCATCACTCGTGGTGATAGTATTAGGTTTTCACACTAATCACGACATGCAATTAGAAGAAAAATATCAAAATGCGTAAACATCAAGTTAGTTTTATTCATCTATACCGTGGGCGTACCGACGGAAATCCAAAAGTGCTTTCGTTTCGCTCTTCAGTTTCTCGTTGTTCCATGTCAGATAGTGAAACTGGGTGACGGTCCGTGTTTCTGAGGTCTGTAAGTTCTTCAAATACAGCGAACGAACCACATATTTGTCACACGAGCTGTGTTCGGAAACCAGATGAACCTAAATGGGACAAAACGAGGATAGTTGGGATAAATTTAATATGCATATATGCACGCAAAACCACAATAATAATACATCGATATACAAGTTATTGGCACTAAGACAAGATTAAATGTTATTATTCGATTTTGAACCCATGATTTTACTTATAGTGTTTTTCCCTTTCATAATAGATCATTACATGTGATAGTACATAAAATCAGCCTGGAGATTGTATATCATTCAAATGTATTACGTAAACTACTCTCTAAGGCCTCCACCCACTTTCACCGCGCATCAAAAGCTCGTTAGATCTCAAATCTCGACTTGGTTACACTGAAACTTCGGTTTTAAGATTGAAAAATGGGGTGGACAGAGGATAACAACAACAACGGCAACCGAAACTGAGGCAAGACTGTAGAACTAACCTCAAAATTTCCGTAAGCTCGAGTTCCTTCATTCGGCCAGTACTGGATACACGCGTCGGTCAGCTCGGGGTCGGCCAGCTGCTCGTTATATTGTTTCAGATCAGCCGGACGTTCCAGACAGACAATTATCACACAGCTCTGTTCCCACACCATCTGCCAGAAGTGAGTGACGGTGTCCGCTAGCGGTGTCGGGGTGGCAATATAGACCGGGTTTCTTGGAGTGTGATCGTACTGGACCAGATGAGAGCAAATGAAAATATCGTCAATTTTCATCAATGAGAAAGATGAATATGGTTCACTATGATTCATCAAAGGACTTTGTCCGTATTCTTCTTAATCTCAGTCAGAATTCAATATGCTAAGTGATTTGCTAACCAACCTCAAAGATCTAGGAATTTGAGCAAAACCAACTAGCCAAAGTGTTGTCCAGTTTCATATAGTTTCCCTTTTTTAGTTGACTAGTTGCGTGGGGCAGGCGGTTGATTATTTTGATTGCGTGATGAATTGGATCGGAAACAGGGGAAGATAACGGTTAAGCACTGTCTTTAGACCATATCGGTTCCCATCAGCAGTGCCACCCTATCAACCCCAAATGGGAACCGATGACAGGCCTGCACAGACAACACACAAGCATAATTACCAGTTACACACAAGACAGCTGATCAGGCCGTTTTTCATGTTATCAAGCGTGCTGCGAGCACCTAATCTCGCTTACATCAGCACTGGCAAAATTTCACGAGGTGAACGCAGCTGTCCAGTGCTTGCCGCTTTGCAGTTTACGGCCCTTTTGCCCTGTAGACCAGTTTGCAAGCGAGCCGGTGATAGCTATCAAAGCACTTTTGCCAAAAACGTAAAACAAGCAAACTACTGTTTTTTCCACCCAACTGAGAAACACGAATGATGGACAGAAAAACAAACACTTGATTTCATCAGTTCAGATTCCTCCATCGTAACAAAAACTGTTCACACTGCATTTCCAAACTGATCTCATATTCACTTAAATCCACCGTTTTCTGACCGATTGATGATTTAATTGACACAGAGGCGAAAACAAGTTAGCTTGTCTCGAAAATCATGTCTAAGATTCTATTGAATTCAGTGGAAATAGAAAAAGTGAATCAATAAAGCTTTCCTGAGAATCCTACTACCATTGAGGTTGTATAACAAGCGAATAGCCCATAATCACCGAATCTTGAAAGCTGAAAACCGGTAATTCGACTTTCATCACCAAATATTCAATGACACTATTCGGCCGTCAAAAAAGGTTTGATTTGAGATCAAAACTTACAATCAGACTAGCGTTGATGTAGTCATTGTCACCGAATCGCAAGCGGACACGCGACTGTTCGTCTGCAAGGGGTAAAACGGTCAGGAGTGAATTGCCTTGTATTGTTTCCCACAATTCCATTAAAAGCGTGTTATTGTAGCGTAATTTGTCAAAGACTTTCTTTAAAAATAATGGTTGACTAAAGCCACTGCAGTGAACTTGAGCCATGAAAGTCAATGTCAGGACGATAGTAGAAATCAAATAGATCCGACGCAGAAAAAAAACGGATCAATTTACTTATTCGATCGATATGTGCTTGTGTCCTACCGACGAGCTCTTCGTATCAGTTATCTATTGGGTCGAAGAAATAATTATGTCGGGGGTTATCAACAAGGTGAAAACAGTTGTGATCATTTGCGATACGTTATTATCAACATCAGCACGCGCGTCTGATCTGAGACCTGGAGTATAAAACTATGTGCAACCGACCGTGATTTCTATCCACGATAAATAAGCACCAAAACTGTTTGTCACAACGTGTCGTTATTCAGGTTCGCAGATTTCACACAGTTATACCTTGTCAGCGAATGTCTTTAATCCGGAACTCGAATCCTCACACTCGAGATAAAGTATAGAATTTCATCGCATTATCAAAGTATTCAACAAAACCGCTTGATAGCATTTCACAATTTATGGAAAAATATTGAGTATTTTTGCGGGAGGATTCTCACAAAATAGGACGGAGAATAATCAACGTTCAAGCTCCATGACCAGATGTTTCTCACACCTTGGTCATCTCCAGTACGTATTGGTTTTAGTCCATAGTGGCGGGCGGGGGAGAGGGATGGTTTAGCCCGCGGTCGTCGATCCAAAGGGGTTAGGAGTCGCATTTGGAACAGCGGGTACAATCGGAATCCGCCTACGTAATCTCCCCTATGCCTAGCAAAACAATTCGTAAGAACACTTCGTCTTCCATGGCCAACTCCACACATGACACAGTCAGGTTTTCCGTTTTAAGAATGCCATTCTTTGTGTTCCCGAGTGAATGGCTACACTATCCGGCCTCCTTTATTCATGGTTGATTCAGAAAAAGTGGATTTCCCCGATTGTTTTTTGAGCTTCAAGGTGGTGTTAAGCACATTCTGGTTATTATTTTCTGAATATATAGCTTTATTTCAACCCAGTGAATTTCCACAGGGTGAGCTCTTCATCCACTCATCCATTTTCGTTCTGATCTATAGAACTTTGATGTATCCAACTAACTCACAGAGGGTCCAAATTGTTTTGTTTTGCTCCAGTCTTTTCACGGGTATCAACAGGAACATTTGGTAACCTCAAATATCATTACATTAACCGGTTACAGGCCAATAACAGTATTATCAATGCAAGGACAACTTACATGGTAATGGAGCGATCAAGCGGTTCTTCATCAGGTTCTCTGGCCGTTGTGCATCCACGCACGGTGTGGCCTCCTCGGCCTCGTAAGCGTTCACTGCCTCCCAGTCTGCATTCATGCGGCTATCCTCTCGCAAATAGGCTTCCATATAGGACTGAGCAAAGCCGTGGGATAGCAGGACGGAGGTGACAGACCCCGGGTTTAGACGAAATTGTATGGAGGTCAGTACCGTAATAAGAGGAAAAGTGTCAGTTCCATATTGAAATTTGATTTCTTATACGTAGGACCGTCGGAACAAGATAGAAATAAATACCAGTAATCTCATAAAACCAATGGACTGTTTCCCTCCCTCCGACTCGTACAACGGATACTTGAGCTCGAGAGTCCTCAGTCGCATGATTTGTAGCCATTGAACTAGACATTCACCACCATTATAGATAAGCAACAGGTCCTGTTTCATGTATGCACATTAGCATGTCGTGCCTCTGCTCAATCTTGAGGGATTTGTCCCGGGAGTTTTAGGGTGTTGGACACACCTGTGTAAATGGGAATGAACTTCCGACTTGTAGTGCACATTTTAATACATTTTTGTCAAGCATTTCAAACCTCAAGCGCTAAGTTCTACGCGTCATCTATCAAAGCATGTGTAGGGATGGGGTGGGGTGGGGTGGGGGGAGCGTGTATAACCAGTCCATTCAGATAAAACGAACCATCACAGGAGTTGAGAATGAACATACCAGAATCAAGTGCCCCGTGATCACATCAATACCACACGATATCGGCTCACTGGACCTGTGGTTCAATAAGTTGATGACAGAGGGTAGGCAGAGAAAGAGAGAAATATGAAACTTCCTGAGATACGGAAAACTGTTCTTAAAATAATCGGATTGTAAAACAAGATGGATTATGTATGTAACATTTAAATGCTCAAATGTCAGGATGGTTTTATTTGTGAAAATATGTCCAAGCTTGTAAATGAAAATAATTCAATTGCTTTTTACTAACCCATTGCTTGTACATCAGTTTCTGTTGCACTTATGTGTGAATTTTGACGTGCGAATGCGAGATCTTTAAAGTAATCAATCAAAGGATTTCGAAAAGCGAGTCACTTGCATAAATTATTATTCATACTGGCATCTTCTCTACTATTGATTCAACTATGAACCTCAATACATTT
Source organism: Echinostoma caproni (assembly GCA_900618425.1). Taxonomy (NCBI): domain Eukaryota; kingdom Metazoa; phylum Platyhelminthes; class Trematoda; order Plagiorchiida; family Echinostomatidae; genus Echinostoma; species Echinostoma caproni. Next base: position 19,775 of record UZAN01048068.1, on the reverse strand, counting down.
TACGCATACTGTGTATACAATCCTTGTGCAGACAACTCATTCCACCTGACCAGAAACTGATTTGGACGAACAACCGACAGAGTAAAAATGCCACCTATCAATGATTACCGTTACCAAGTGCGGACTATTGGTTTATAATCATTAAACTTACTGTCTTGCTGATGACATCCACACGAGACTGACGGCTCGTAATTCCAATTTGAGTTGTACACAGTTGCTTCACTGAGACGCACGCATATTTTGTCGTGTGCAATTGAAAGGCGAGAATAAATGGAAAGCTCTTTCTATCTTAATGGATCTCGTCAACATTGCGAACCCATTAACTCAACTGAAACTCTAACCCAGGACGAAAGCACATTGCCCACTGGACCAGAGGGTAGCTGGTCAGACAGTTTCACTTTGTCTATAAACGACATTAGCAAAACGTTACTCATCTCAGAGCTAGCCTCCGGGGTTACGACTCCACCAGACATATAATGAACCTGATTAATTGCTGCCAATGAGCTAAAGAGGATTAGGTTCAATCACGCGAGGAATTTCATCGCAACTTTTGGTTTCCTACGGCGGAACCAGGGGGCAAATATCCATAGATGATCAGTTTTCTAGCCATTTTGCTTATGACCCGGTCTATTGGAACTAACGGGACGAAATTATATCAACAACATGAGTTTCACACAAAGAAGATCAGACCTGCATGCTCAAGGTATTTGACATAAGCTTAATGGTCAGTAATTCAGTTCATTTTAAGCTTACTACCAAAGAATCATCATGAGTAACTTTTCTGTCGACGGAAGTAATATGCGATTCATTAATTCAAATCCAGTACTTTTCGATTCAGTACGCACCGAGTGCGATGCGTTTTCTCCTCACAAGGTGTTAGACCGCAGGCCACGATTCGGCAAAATGCAGACTACACTACCACGGTTCCGTCGGCAGTCCCACTCTATTTCGTTTCTTTTTAAGACTTGTTGTGGGACTGAACACTTACCGAAGATATATGCAGCCTCCTCGATAAGAATCGCCTTGGTAACATATTTGCGCTAGGCTTTTAATTCTGTGACACCAAAAGCAAACTATGTAGATTGCCATGGATCAACTCGTGAGAATTTGGACAATCCTTTCCTGGTATGCTCACCCCTAAATGAGCTAGCTATGTTTCTGAGACGGAGCGATCAGTAGTTGATGAGTCTATTATTCCATTAACTATATACGAATCACGCCACATTTTGCACAACAGGAATAAGGACAGATCTGTTAGAATTACGAGGTGAATGGAGGTGGAATGGACGGAGTCATCATTGGTGCTTGTCTGCGAAAGGTGATTAGAATAGCAAACAACGAAATGCTGTTTGCCCGATTACGTAAACTATGAATTCAGAACCTAAATGCGTGAATCTTACTCGTAATTAGAATGTTTATCATAGAGTGAAATCATTGTGGATACGTCTCAAGGCCCTGGGCATGAGATGCATCTGTTACTTTGGCATTTGGTGCAAAAACCATCCAAAATCAAGGAACCGAAGTGATTCTGTTATATAATAATGATGATAATGTTAAGCTCGACCAGTTGAAGAGTTTTGGAGGAAACCCTGATGCGTTTTTGAGACCTACGCAAACTATACCATTGTGCTCGCAAGACAAGCTGTCGTCGTCAGACTGCGCTGATCAGATGCATGTTCATTGAAAAGTTGTTGGCTCGTATAAGAACTCAAAGTTCCACTGAAGGATGCCCGATTTGAAGAGAGCAGGGGATGGTAAATGAAAATGTGGTGTTGTATGAACCGCGTTCCCAAACAATTGTGCGACTTTTCACTCACATTCTTTGCAATACGCAGTCAGAATTCGACTGATGACTGATGATCTATCGACATAAGATCATTTGTGTTTAGACAACAGGTTTTTAGGCGCAGTTGGACTGGAAGGGATAAAGGAGATAGTTTGTCGAAACCGGATTTTCAGTGATGATCGGAGAAGCAGAAAATTAATGTTGTGATCTCCTATGAATTAACACTTGAAATATATTACACATTTTAAATCAGCATGTAAACTAAGCAAACATAGTCATACGTTGATAACTGCCTCAGGTGGATTTCAGCTCAAATCTAGCAAGGGAACAGTGCTTGTGGACAAGGTCTTATCTGGCTCCGTGAACTGATTATTGTCACTAATTCATTAACCGAAGAAAAGCTGGTGAAAGCCAATTTTGTCCCAGCAGCTGGGGAGATGAGTATATTTGGTTCAGAAGAGTAAGCGAAACGAAAGTTATCACACATAAACTGAAAAGTATTTTTCATACCTCACCTGCTAATTCATAAGTATCAATTTATTAAGGCCATGCATTCATCAACGAACAACACGAATTCCAATTTATGGCTTTTTCTGAGAGAGATGGGAGAACAGATGAGGCTAAGATGGTAAACCCGCAATTTGATTTAGCTGAAAACCAATTGTTCTACTTCTTGGGAAGGAGAAACTTCTNGGTCTCGCGTTCTATCAGCCAATATGTGTTTATCGAACTACCAGATGTGTGAAAGATGAAGAGAATTTCACCGTGAACGAATAAACGGGAAAGCAATACCACTAACACTACTGCTACTACTACTACAGGACGACTGAAACCTCAAATTCAACTCAGCTTAGTAAGATAGTTTTATAACCATAGCCTAACTATCACAGTTACACAAGGAAGAGAAAACAGTGATCCAGTCCCCGGATCTCTGACTTTTTANCTACCTATTCACAACACAGATAGGGCTGTGAATTGACAGTTTCAGTAACAAAAAGAAAGCAGTGAAACTATCTTTGTTTCTGCAGTGAGGGGAAGAATATGAGAAGAAAAATGTAGCAGTCACATCGAGGACTCAAATAAAATGCATACTCATATATCTATATATCTACATGAGCACTCAATAACTCGTTCGGTTGAGGTAAACTGCAGGTTTGAAGTAACAAAGCGAACCGAGCTGCACAACAAACTATCCGAGTGGGGGTCAACATAAATATGAAAATAAGCTTATATTCATTCCTTCACAATCCAGTTTTGTGTCCGGTTGAGATAAAGACACAGGAAATTATTTTTTATCGGAAAGAAAACACTGACTTTTGACAGCTATTTTTGAGTTAAGATTTGGGTGATAAAAAGTGAGTACAAATGTTTGTGTGTTTGGCAATGAATTTTGGGAAAACAATCAAAAATAGCCCACGATTGATCCATTTTTTTGGGCTTTAACAGTTGGGCGCCTATAAACGAAAAAACCGTTTTTGTCAGGATCTATAGACGGAACACAAGTAATGTTGAATTCTGAAACAGTGTATGTATTTTAGGATTATCTTTAATGAACTGTCTGAAACAAGCAAAATACCAGCATGGTACAAAGGGAGAACGAAAAGAGGACTACAAGGATATTGTTTCTCATCGTTTTGTAATGCGAAAGTCATGTCGGTTATCATCGTTCATACACAGTTTGGTCTTCCTGGTCACGGTCACTTAACAGTGAACTTTCGCAGCATTCCTGCCAGTGACTTTGATTCTGGGTCAGGTCCCTTTAAATTGCTAACTACTAAAGCATTTAGGAACCATCGTGCCTCAATCGACCAGTTAAAACAGTCAACGGAATCCAATGCTGCGGTGTGGATACAGCAACCAAACCGCTGCCCAATGGTGGATGGTTAACGGTTATGAAAATACTACTTCCAACCTCTTTGTTCCCCAGCTTTGTATTAGACCAATCAGTGAGACACTTCGCCAAAGTTTGTTCAGAAGTAAGGCCTATTATGGTCCCAAGCACCTCTTCAGTTTCTTTGCAACCATTGTCTTCATGACTTTCCAATTTCCACTCTGACACTGGTTTGAACATTCCAATCTACGCTGCACTCTTCCATTCAAATTCGCCGTCATGAGAGCAACCAAAACGGGGTCAGAAACGTGTACTGTGATTAGTTGTAAAAAGCTGAATGGAATGAAACGTTTCCAAACCATTAGTTGTATATTTTTGCTGTGACCAACCCGCCATCTAAAACGAATATTCAGTTTTCTGCTTTGGTGGTTTCTTAACAAGTGGTGCAAACAAACACGAACAGTAGATCGGAAACAGTGATGATCAAGCACTGTCGAAGAAGAAAACATTTCAAGTGTTGACGTTGTATACTCGTCCGTTCATAGGAAGTCCGGATTCCATGACAAGGTCATTGATACTTTAAGTTGTCGAGTATCAGCCGGATATTCGTGAGGCGAGATGAATTCTTGCCCCAAACATCACCCCTCCCCCAGTTGTTGGGTTATTTCAATGGTAAATGAAGCTGTGCACCGTTTCCAACGCTGCATCACCTTGAGTGATTGTGGGATTATATTTAAGTTGATCTTAGAGAAGAGGTATAGTACACAATGTGCACTCTAATATTCAAATAATTTAAAACAGCCCATATTGATCGCTAACGCTCACCAAGCGAGGTGCTGTCTTTCGAATCTCATTAAGAGCGATTATAGTCCCCAGCCATATGTTTAGTAGTCGGGCTTTATACTGCTGGATAAATAACGGTTCAGATACTGAAGAGACAATTTGGAATTGGACGCACAATATCCCGGTTGTGGTGATAGCCTTTGAAGATGAAAGTAGGCACTTATTCGTTCCAAGAGAAGCGGACGGTATTTGTGCAGTGCAGATCTTTCAAAACACCATTCACAGCTTTGGTATTAGTCAATTTGAACGATATTTTTATAGCGTTAGAGAGATGTGGGTAGAGACTGTATCAGCTCTGGAATTGGATTTCTTCATGGAGATTATCTTGTATTTCATTAAGGTGATTAGAGTCTTAGGTTAGCCAGTGCTCGAAGTAAGTTCCCCAGCGCTCGTATACTCGGGAGAGTTTTTATTACGTATCATAGTAGAATACATAAAAAGGAGGAGTGAACCTAACAATTGCAAGGATATTCTGTATAATCATGCAACTCAGCCATCTAAGCGTTTCGAATTGGAGTAGAGAACCACACAAGGCTCAAATAGTATAGGCAAGTTATTGTTTGGGATGAAGGTGAATCTCTCGTTCACCCAGAGTGGATGGTGTTGTCAAGGCTGTGACCCTAGGTTTGATGCACACTAGTGACAGTGTTGTGATATGCTATTCATTTGTGAGTACTTCTCAAAAATACGCGATCGGCGGTTTCTTTCAACGGCCAAAAATGATCAAGACCTTGTTGGAGAGAATTGCTGCAGTTCGGCCTGGTGAATACAACAATGCGCATCCAGTAGTGAACCGTTTCATAAACTATTCTGTGTGCGTGTGGGAATTATGTAGACTCTTTTCAAATGAGATATTTTGCTGAATGAATGACAATTTACTGATACCCTGACCGTTAGTCGTAATAAACAACTTTCCTGCCTTGTGGAATTACAACAGTAACTTCTAAACGACCTGACACCCACAACTAGGAATTTAGCTGACTGTTTTATTATTTACTCAGCGTAGGCAATGTACTGTTAACCTTTCACACGGGTCCCAAATATTGGATAAGAAACCGTCGACTTACCCATGCAACATGAATACATCTGTAAATCCGTTGGGCACTCGGGACATTTCGCTGGCTACCGCTGAACTGTTGTTGCCTTCATCATGCTTTTTCTGGTTCGCGGTAGGTTTAGCAGTCCGACGTACTACCCACATGGAACCACATGATTCCAGCAGTCGAGGACCGGTGAAAGGACCTCGAGAATTCACATCGGACGTTGGTGATGGCCGCGGGGGTGATGAAGTTGTGTACATCAGGGGGCTATTGGCATCCATACCGAACAGGACGCGTTATATGGGCAAATTTCACGCGCGTGCCAACGTACGGACGGAAGGACATACAACTAATCGCTTCCGTGAGTGTTGTAGGTTTTGGCAAGGGCACGCGCAGTGGACTGAAATGCGTGCGAAGGTGCGTAGTATACACGGGGCCAAATTGTTCAACCATTGGTTACCTTACCCTAAGGCCCGATTCGCTCGCCTGACCTGTGCGTTTCTCACGCCGGTATCGATCGTTCGGCCTCCAGGCCTAGTCATAACCACGCTTATGTGCATGTATGCACGGGGACGTGCGTTTGGTTTACGTTCGAACAAGCAAAAGCAAGAAGCGTGAGCAGAGATATTGTAAGCTTGTTTGTGCGCGCGTGACCACCGCTTTAGCACGTGTTCGTCACGCGGTACATCAGTCAAGCTGACCTGAATTAGACCACAGAGTAATGCGATTTGACGCTATTCCGCCAATAATTTTATTGATCATGTTTAAGACTTCTTCTTCAAACACTATTCTCAGTTCATAAAGGGGTTGCCTGAATGTCCGTAAAGATGAATGAATGACGACCATTCAAACATTCCTTGACAAATCCCACACAATTACTAGTAAGTAGCTGAACTGAAGCAAAAAATATTGTCTCGCATAATTTTTGTAAGGTTTCGCTTTCCCCCAGAAGTGTCACATACGGCGATGAGAAAAGCCATTAAATTAAAAGACTAACCTAACGAACGCAAAATGGCGCATGCTACAAAAAGTTCTAAATACGGAAAGAATATCAAAGCCCCTGTTCCCCATCCCCAATTGGGTTCGCGGATTCATGAATAATCCACCACTTACAAAGAAAACGAATCTCTTATGACGTTTCAAATACATAGCACATGGGATTACTCAATTATGGTGAACAAAAGTGTACAAGCATACAAAGATTACTAAATTTAGAAGTACAGGGTCAACTCCGCGATGCGTGGATTGAATGTATCAAAAACGTTTGTGTATATAAGGTCGGGTGATGTAATCGATTAAGCAGTGCTTCACTAATCGCCAAAAGTTTAACATTGCGATTACGTAATAGTGGTTCGAAAGACGAACTGGGGTCCACTGTGTATCTTGTTGCCATCAGCTGTTGCTTGTACACGTTCGTTCAACATAATTGATTAATCCCATGTGCTATATGTGTGCCTGTTTGTTTCAAGTCAGCAACTGAGAAGATTAAAAGTAACGTTAACATCTCGCGACATTTGTCTTCCTTTTCTTTTGTTGAAATGGATAAAGGGAGCTCAATGCTTCAAGTTTCGAATATAACCAAGAATACAAATCAGTCGGGAGCTCTCATGAGCTCCTTCAATCGAAAAAATGACGGAAGGATTACTTAATATCGATAACGTTTGGGGCTCGCTTTCAAAGAAAGATTGCAAGTCAATAGCCGTGGAAACGTGACAGCGAACCAAGAGTTTCGACCCCCCCTCTCCTTCACACGATGGGCTTTGGGTCATAGCTGTCGGTGGAGTTGCAGACGCCACAGTAACCACTTTTCACTGTGGGGCTTGCATTTGATGTGCAGTGTCACACAAGGTCATGCATACACCCTTTGAAACAGTTACAGCCTACTCGTTTCACACTGATTTAACTGTAGCACCATCCCCTACCTTGTCTTACTGGGGCGGAGATTCACGAGAGAAAAGACACATGAAGTTCTTCCAGAAACTGAAGAGCTAGGACACGCTGGACAGCTGTTTTATTCGTGTTGGATACTATTCATCAATTAATCTAACTGAGGATGCAACCCAGGGATCTATCAGGTGGAACGCAATCGTACGACCCTTCTGGCTGTTCTCATTGTGAAACAGGGCTGTAGCTGAATGGTCAACGAACACTGTCGACTGTTGCAAACTTCGAAAATATACGCAACCTGGCTACACGCACTGAAGAAAAGCATACGATCATATTGGTTACTCACCAGAAGTAGTCATTGTAGTAACTGTATGATTATGGTGAATACTTCTGTCTCCACTTATGCGGCTTTTATACGGTTGAGCTAATCAAAAAATCCACCCGTATGTTATAGTTAAGCTTCGCCACGTTATTTTGGATCCTAAGTTTTGGGTCCCATGACAGTCATTATTGCAGATACGAAATTGTAAGTAAACTGCACCGTTTTTATCCTTTACAGATTATTACCATCACATTACATTCTTTCGGAACCATGTAGCTACAGACACGTACATTGATTTGATATTAATCCATGTCCCTAGAAACATTCATAGCTGGNTGGCGTTTTAAGTTTTAGCTCGGGCACAAAGTTTAACCAACAACTTCATACTACTTCAGTGGTATGGTCTCTATGTTCAACTGGAAACGCTGTGCTGTTTGCACATTTAAGAATCACCCCGGTGAATCACTTTACCACAAGTTCTATTATGCGTGCAACTTAGTTGTGTCTTCAAAACTAACCAAATAGTGCAACACAAAATGAGGGTTCCTTAAATGTAAACATTTGTTGTTCGAAACAGTATGAGAAATTTTATTTCAGCCAACTCCGAGGCACAAGAAAAACTCATGGCAACTATTAATTTCGGAATGCGAGCGGGATAAGACTGGAATCTGTTTAGTTCGGGATATGTTATTTAACATGTTCATTTGGGGTTATTAAAAGATCAGTCACCGGATTTATTGTAACGTCGTGTGTGTGTGTGTATGGATTCGAAATGACATTGATCGTAAGTGGAAACATAAAAACTGAGGCACTGCTTGAAAAATCGCCGTACAGCGAACGAGGTCAAAGGGGTAAATTAATGATTGAATGCGACCCAAAGAAGGCACTTGTTTTACCTGCGGTGTTGACTCATCAGTGACCAGCTAAAAGGTACTTTGCAGGAGTCAGCTGGTCAAAAAAAGCATTCATTAGGCCGTTAACAAAATGGCAGAGAATAGCGATTTCTAAAAATTAAAAAAAAACGTAAACAAGCCAATTCCGGTAATATGGAAAGTTGATTTTATCATAGCAGTAGTGTTCACTACCGTTATTTATTTATTTTGAAGTTCTGTAATAATTCATACTCAACTGGATCGCGTTAGATTTGTATTGTTCCAACTTAGACAAACGATCCTTGATTCTAAACAACTGACCGAATACACATGTTATCATGTTATCATTCTACTTGTGGGTGGACAGATCAATGATATTTATGGTGCACGAAATATCCGGTTGGATCATGTGAGGATTTTCAACACACGCATACATATACAGGTGTATATATCGAGACATATGGACAAAATCTTCCCATGGAGACCTGTACAGTCCTCGTAATTTATCGATCGGTGACCTTTCTGTGAATTTAGTGGCTCCAGGGTACCGTTTGTCGAATACCAGTCGGAGTTGGAGGCGAATGTAATCAATTAGATTTAAGTACAGGAAACCGGTTCAAACAACAGATGGAAAACAGAGAGGCAGCAGCAACGTTCAACTCACCATGAGTATGTGCTGCTTGCTTGCGAATTCAACGAGTCTTTGTGTTCCATGGTTGACTTTCGTTTTAATTCGGAGGTATTTGAAATATCCGTCCCTACGGTTTCCTTGCTTTGGTGACACTGTACGGAATAAGGAAACACACAAAAAGAAAGGGAGTAGTGCCAAATTTATCAAATATATGCAGAAATATCCGAAACGTTATGCTGCAGTCACATGAGCTTGCAACAAGTCGATAAAAGATGCCCGGCTCTGACATCTCCAGTGCCGTATACTGTACTGAGAAACGGGATTTTAAAATAATTATGAATTGAAATGTCAATGAATCAAGCTGCCTTATTCCGAACAGGAGAGGCATTAGGTAGTCATCTTTACTGTGGTCCGGTTCAATACCATGCCGGTTATATTCTGGCTTTATATGGTTTCTCACACAAAGTTGCACGGAGTGAATGCTCGCTAACTTTAGAGAGCCTCTGTAAATATGGTATGTGAAACACAAATAGTGATTGGAATGATTGGAAAATTTCTCGACAGTTTCAGTCTCCGTATGGCCACACCTAGTCTAAAGTAAAGTCCTCACGAATCATACGCATTTTCTTCAGTCCTCTTAGCACAGGAACGTGTCGTTTTGCTTACTAAATATCACATCAATGCTAGCAGTTTAATAAATCAGTAGAAATATGTATCACTACAGTTGATAAATTCTGATTCATCACAAGTTTTCTCAAAGTGTTTGAGAAAAATAACCTGATCACCGATTGTCAATCGACCAATCGATCAGGAAAAATTGCACATTCGTGCAATGGTGGTTTGGTATATCCGCCTGGGTTAATGCCATTTTTTGTCAGCGTCGTCATTTATAACACAGCTACCTCGTTTCGAGTTAGAAATTGATTCCCAAATCGTTCAATTATTATCCAATCCTGAGGTTTTTGGTAAAATTGCAAAATGATAAGAATGTATCATATCTACCAGAACGCTTGAAACACTGTTTTCTTGATTAATAATTGGTGATCTGTGATTATTAGACATTTGAATTTCTAATCCATTTTAAATTTCTTCTCGCGCACAAATGGATGGGTATCACACTTGATCCGATCTAAAAACGCATGTGAGGGACAGCCTGAAATTGTTTGAATAGAGGCATATTTAATTACATACATAATTTAAGCTGGAAGAAGTGAATGCAATACCTGAGCATCAAATGCTTTTACAATTTATTTCTGTAATTAGACTGATGGTCTGGAACTGCACTTTACGGGTAACCGACTAGGAGATGGATACTACGCCGCCGTACATTTACCGATCCCGATCTCCCAGTTTTGACTGATCACCTACTTGAACCAATTAAAAGCCATAGTTTGTTCAGTGCATGTTGTACGTCAAATGAGCTAGAGACGCGCAAGCAATTCATTGATTTCTGCCATTCTCGGAAGCTAAACCAAGTCCCTTTGTATTTTTGCACAGAAATGCTCAAGCACATAAATACGAAACAAACCTACGAAAAGATTCACTGATTATTGGTTCACGATCAGCCAATCAATCAGTCAATCAGAGTCAATCAATAAATCAAATGATCACTCAATCTCTGATGCAATGGCTTACTTACATCGGACGGATGATCTGGTGGTTGACCGATGGTCTCCTCCATTGGCGGTTGATAATGTTCGTTGATCATGTGACTGGCCAGCTTTTCAGCTTTCGTTTTTTCCGGACGCAAATGCCGTTCAAAAGCTTCGCGAATATTTTGCAACATCGTCGGAGTTTGACCTCGTCTAGGTGACTGCTTTTCCACTTCAATCAGTGAGGCTTTTTGGGTCGAACGATCATTTCGCCTATCTTGAATTTTACGGCGACACAGTTGGATACAGTAGGCCAGACTGAGAACGACCACAAATGATAAGATTGACAGACAAACAACCAGGGTTACGGTGTATTGCTTAGGTGTCACAGTCTCTTCCATCGATGGGTTGAGTGGAGTCTGCGAGAAATTAATATACTACGATAAGTGAGGAGTGAGAATAAAAAAGAGAAAATATTGCGTGGTCAAAATGGAATAGGGGTTCGGAAAATCAGTTTTTATTTGGTAATCTAATCACGTGTAAAATAGTAAAGGAAAGCGAATCAGAACGAAAAAAATATGCTTTCAATAACGTGTGGTCCGTTCAAAGAAATTTGGTTTATATACCGCGTAGAGGTGAAGCGGCGTTCAAACAATTGTTTTTGGGCATACAGACGGGGTTAGAGGAGGCAGATGCTTGCTGCTTCTGTTGTGGCTAGAATACGGAAGCACGTGTCTAGACCGTCCCGTTCTAACAACTTTCAGAACGCTTCGGTCACGGTCATGGAACTAGTGTCAGCAAGGTGCGATACAATCGTACTTCCTACTCCTCTTCTTACCCACACAGGATGATGCTCACGGATACGCTCGAACGGAGGCCTGGACGAATTATGATGCAAAATACTGAGCTTTTAATTACTTTCCTCTTCCTTTGGTAATCCCTATATGTAACTGGTAGTATATTTTGTGTTCTTAGAGCATGAATAAGATGTACTGGAGATGAGCTGGTTTGCTAATTTTATGTTATCATCATGTGCTGTGGGACTCTTTGAACCACTGGATATCATTTGTAAAACATCCTGTATGCATCCAATATGGTCACGAACATTTTCACACAGACTATCGTACAATTATTTGACTCACAGTTACATGTGAATAGTGAGTGGTGTATCGTAATTCTTTCAAGACTGATATTCCTAACGGCACAGAAACTGTTTATCGAAATGACATTTTGCGTTTAGTTACTGATATTTATACCAGTAGTACAATGCAAAAGCCGTTATTTATTAGAACAGATAGATTAGCGGTTGATATAAAAATCTCAAATCACTCACGCCTCGCCCGAATCCGACCTGTTCAGTGTGAAAACCTTCGAAATCTCCTTTTCCTTCTCCTGAAATAATGAATGGAAAGCATATAAAAGCTAGTTAAAGAATAAACTGAGCGGAAAGCGAGATGAACTCATGGAAACCAAATGTATTTAGGGTGATAATAATTATGGAATAAAGCAGTTAGTCCGCGAAATCTATAACCATTGTCAGACGTAAGTTCCGCATTTATTGCTCGCTAAACATTTCAAATCGTTTGGGTCAAAATACAAATGGAGCGGACTTCGGAATCATAATTTTGTTTCTTAATGCAATCGAACATTGATCGTTTACTGAATACCCCAACTACTAAGTTGTAAATCGCTCTGTTGGCATAGCGACGTTTCAGATTCCGTTGATATACTTAACTTTTGCCATTTCGGATGGCTCACACAAGAAATCCGCGTCAGTAGAGTGCGCAATTATAATTATACAATTAAAATTCTTTCAGTGCATCGAAAACTGGAAACCGACGGTATTTCGAAATGTGTTGTGAAAGACAATATTTCCGGAATTTCCCAAATCCACCGGAAGCTTGAACCTTGGCTCCGAAGAATAATTCAGAAATTATGTATAACGATCTTACAAACTAAAACAGGGGACTACAGCAATTTTTCTGATGAATCAGCGTAAAACCTGATATATGCTCATAATTCATTCAACCTATTTGCTGAAATCGATGGCACGTTTTCATCTTACGCATTTGGTGGTAACACGCTAGCTCAAGAAAAAATTTAGAAATACAGTAAAACACTATTCAATTGGGAACCTACTCAGTGCTTGTGCGACCGCCTCGGCTGTAGTTCCGGTGGTTGCTGGCACTTGAAAGTACAGAACATTTCCCGTCTTGTCCAGACTGTGATTGTAATGAAAAGATCACTCATTGTAACACATGAAATATTAAACAAAACAGTGTTCTGACAACGAAATGTACAAAATGCCGTTCACGAGACTGGTTCATCGACAAAAATTTCTAGATTATTTTGAGTTGACTTGAAATAAAAACAATTGTTATCGAATGAATAGTAATCAAATAGTAATCAGCATACACGAACAGTAAGGAGCTTAGAGTAGCAAGCTTGTATTAGCTCATTCGATTGTTAAGAGGAACCAGGCGCACTTGGGTGTGGTTTTCACTTCTTGGGAGGTCGTTAATTCCTCACAATTTCATACATTTACATGTGATGGAAATGTTTGTGATAACGGACAAAGAGCACTGGACAGCTGTTTCATCCTGTTTGGGACTCGTAAGGAACCTACTTCAGTCTATTTGGAGCAAAATTAGCAAAGATACCTATTTTGTTTTGGTGGAGATCAAACAGTCTTTAATTTCTTTTACATGAATGAATCAAGTTCTGGAAAAATGTTTCAGGATAGCTTTCAAACCATGAACATCGATCCGAAAGTCGAATTAGGAATTGAGCAAATTCATTGTAGATTTTCAGTGTGAAAAACAAGGGCACGTCTTTGATATCCAACAAAAGGCCAGAAGAAGTCTATAAAAATAGTTTTTAGGTATAAAATTGTCTTATTTTCAACTACCGTCTGCCTCCTTCAGGACAGTAATCAGCAGGTTGAACTACTTATTCAGAGTACGCGTCTTTGCATTCATTGTTGGAATGAAGAACATGTTGCTAACGTTACAAGAGTAGTAGGACGCTAAATGAATAACTTGTTATCGAAAATGATTCCTTCACGTGATTCCAGTTCTCAGGCGTTGGTCAGGTACCAGATCAACAGACCGAGGTGATCTTACTGTTTGTTGTTACGCTATTTTCGATGTATAAGCCCAGCCTCACGGGGAATATCACATTTTCTCTATGTTCTGCCCTAATTAGTGCACATGGCCCAAATTCTTTTTGAAGTGATTGCTGAACGTTTACTCCTTGAAAAGGCATTCAATCATAAGTGCGTCCATGATAATGAACTTATCATGCAAGTAGCACATTACGGTGTGTCTTCAACCGGGTGAAACAGGCATGAGTCTGAATGACGGGTTCCGCTCTTTTAACTTGGCGGTGATCCACACATCCAACACAAATGGTGAGTGTTTTTGGACAGACGCCACGACTCTATAGACCTTAGTTAGCAGAACTGAGCATAGGGTGTCGGATTTTCTGTAGCATATTTGCAGAAAACGAAATTACCGTAAAATGTTTCTCTCATGAATGTGCATGAAAAAGTTTAGAAAAGCGTCACATTCGTACCCAAACGCAATTAGCACCAAACAGTATTTATTAATGATGCGCCTAATGCTATCAAAACATACAAAATACGAAAAAATAGACCAAATAGAACCCGCCCAACCCGGATGAAAACACAACCACTTCTTCATCCGAAAAACAGTATCTCGCGTATTGTTGATAATGACGACGGTGAATATGAGTATCGGCCGTAGTAAAAGTTACCTCATTTGATGCAAGTCATTCACGCATGGTGGGTTCTTTTCTACCTCTCACTACCCGGTGAGTACTAAATGATCACACAAAAACCTGCCGGAAAAATGGTGAACAGCAAAGAAAGGAGCTTACAGATTCCTAATGGTGCTCTTACAGATCCAATGTGAGTAATTGTTTTGCTTAAAAGACATTATTCCAATATGGGAGTTAGGTACAGATTATCACTATGTCTATCTAAGGTACGTTTACTAGAGAAGGGTGGGTGGATACACCAACTGCACGTTACACTTTCGTTATTGTGTGGCTCTGAGCAGGCGTTTAGGGCTAAATACATCTTGGTTTTCACCAGTCCAACATCACGGACCAAAGATTTATACCGTGTTTTTATTTCCTCAGTTTATTTCACTATCATAAAATGATAGATATGGTCAAGTAGGAGGCGGTGTCGACGATTCTCCACAAAACAGTTGTCCAGTGTTGTTTGTAACCCTACATAGAGAATCAGTAAAAAGCGGTTAGCATTACCATCACATTATCCCAGAGGTCATGTGTTCGAACCTCCCCAACTTCATCGAACTTTCCATCAGTTACTACATCACAACGCAGCCGTTCCGTTGATCGGCTTTCAAAAGTATTCATTCCATAAGGGAAAGGAAAAAATACGATAGTATTGGGATTTCCACTAAGCCAGAGAGGTTGAAGCACTTTGAGCTAGTACTTTGTGCTGTTACATGCGGGCTGGTATTTGTATAGCAATGGCATCAACCGTGTTTCATCTTTAAATTCGAGTGGCCTTGGATCAATGTGGAAAGGGAGTAAGGAGAGGTTTACAACCAGAAAACCGTTATTCCAATCAATCATATGATGAACGCTAACAGAAAGATCCAGAATGGAGCGTAGTATGATACCAATTTATTCTGGAGCATGCAACTGGTATGACTGACTGTAGTGGTTTGTTGCAAGACACCTATGAAGCATGATTACAGATCATTAAATAAAAATGCTCACTCTCAACGATGTCTTTTAAAGGTGGAAATGGGGTATAATCAAACTTCTCAAATGAACTTGTTTAAACCAATTTTCTTCATAGTACTCGAATCGGTCGGGTGAGTCCTTAGCGTACTCTGTAGGCATTAAAATGAAGAAATACCAGTAGTATGGTTTGTAGTAAATAAACTAATCGATTGTTGATGCCGAAATATATAGCTTCATTTAAAAAAGCCAGCTACCAGCAGTTGGTTTATTCTGTCCAGTTGCATGCATGTGGTGAAATGATGTAATTCCCGCACACTTAATCCCCGCACAAACACACGCATACACATTCATCTCACGCATCACTCAGCTATCTCGTTCTGATCCGAGTTNGCTCACCTCGTCATAAACTAAATTCAGCCCCAACGGACTAATGTATGTCGGAGGACCTCTAAAAAGCAGGTTTCGTCTCATAAAACACAAGTTAAACCTTTTTTAACATAACCATTCTTCTAACAAACTCTTTCTCTCAACGTGGATCGTAAAACTTTCAACACTAACATTTAAACAATAGCGATAGAGATGCAAAAAGCAACGTAGAAGAAGATATCAGCGCTTGTGAAGGAACTTATTATGCTAACGCATCGCTGTCCAACTCTATTCTAAAATCGTTGTGAATTATGGGGCTATAGCTGCGCATCAATCTTCCCCACCCAATGACCGGTATGGTTGTTTGTTTCAGTGCAGTTGCACGCTAAATGGTAATCAATGTTGCGAGCAATCATGTCCGATCTGACTTGCTTTTATTGCAATGAACACTTTTGTGTTTCCATGTTCAACGCCTAAAAATGGCTTCTTTTACCCGTACATATTAATAAAATCAAACAATTTACTTGCACTTGGTGTGTGTGTGTGCATGTGATACTCGCCTACGAAGTTACTATCACACAGATAAATCTGGGTCAGGGGAAGAATGATAGAACGGATTCCTGATCTACAGTGCTCGTTTTTGAACTCCAAACCCGTAATCGAAACAATGAAATTTTCTCTTGCATATTTTCACTTTTCTTCATCTCCTCGGCTTACATGCATACACACGGTCTGGAACAACGCCCAAATGTTGAAGTAACAAAACTAGTATGGACTAACAAAGTTTTATCAATTTGTATCGAAAATTAACTCAAGTCGTACACTAGTTATCACAGAATCGGGCGGAAATCAGACAACGTAAAGATAATTATTCCAAGTCAACGCTATCCCCCTCACTCGCATTCCAGAGGAGGGATAGATACACTGGCGTCTGGGTACATGTGCCAGAGCTTGAGGACCGGGAATCAGAGGACAAACCGGGAAACAAGGAGGTGAGCGGACGCACGAACTGCTCATTCAAATATTGCCTCTCTGTCTTGGAAAGCTACTCGTTATTGGTTTGTGCTGATAGACAAATACATCATACGTATTGGTAGGGCAAGCAAAATTAGTTTTGTTTTCAATCAAATACAAAGCAAGATCTATACCTCAGGGTGGAAACATCATATCTCTTCCACATGAGTATACGCAAACTATAGAAAGAAAGAATCAAGCTCACTGAGTTGTGGAATGCATTGTGAACTGAGGTCATTCAACAGTTCATTTGTTGGCTTATTTGCAATTTGTAATTAGTCGGAATTAGTCAGGGATTAGTCTGTTCGTTGGATGGTGATATGTCAATTAATGGACTAATGAATACACAGATGGTTGGAAAGCTTCTGGAAGTTGAAATCAATGTTTGTTTTCCTTATCAACTACCAACGATTGGATAACTAGACGAGATCCGGAAAAGCGCAACTTTCGCTTTCAAGTTGCCGTGATATATTTGATCATATTGCTGTCAGGAGCACCTGTGTGATGTGATGTCACCAAATGGTAGCCTCATGCTATCCAACGCAAATTACATGGATAGTATGAAACCGATCTGGCGAACCCTGATGAGTATTTTATGGATGTTAGATAAGATCACTCCAACCACGTAGAGGTGGACTCAAAGTAGGTGATGAAATTGGTAAAACCGGTTTTGGGTGATCACTTTTATATAGTTCACTGGTTTCAGGTGATGAGTATTAAAAAGCAAAATAGGATACTCAAAAAGGAATAAAATCTTTGTTGCTTATAACAACCATTCTTCCGATTACACCCGAATTCACACTAGTTAATCATTCTAGCCTGTCATACATTCGGGACCAACCAGAATAGCATCTTGCTCTTTGTAAAGCCCCCTAGTGGTGCATGTTTACTGTCCAATCATTTTTAACTCCGGGCTTCTCACGTGAAACAAAGTTAGGTTTTCTTTGTGCATTAATAAGAATTGAGAAAAAATGAACAGCGTGAATCAATCCTCACTTTTCATGCATCACTAATCAAAAGTCGTACTGATTTAAAACCACAAAGCGCACATCAAAAATGTTTCAAGACCTCAGCTCTTCTATAGTAATTCACGATTGCTAATTGGCGGGAAACAAAATCATTAATGAAAGCGTTCCACTCAGGATTTATTCCAAAATTAAGGGATAAACAAATAAAAAGACTTACTGGAAAGTAGGAATTGGAGAAGCCAAGTTCAATCTGTAGAAAAGCTCTTTTAGAAATTGTTCCGCCTCATACGTGTTCAACCTGCAGCAAAAGAGATCACATATGAAAGTAGATACAATGCAATAAAATAATTCCTAAATTTATAACAAATAATTTATGAAGCTCGCAAATATTTACGATCACAAACAACCGGACAACTAGTATATGAGGTTGAAACACGGAAACTTAAGCCCTCACTGCGCCAAAGCATAAGATCCGTAAGTGAATTGGTAAAGATTTGATGTTTCATGGTGTAATCCTTTTACCATGAACAAGCTCAGATTGAATTCAGAGTAAATACAAAAACGGAATTTGAACAGAGAGCGGGATTGCTTGAGGAGAGTAAGGGGGATGGGGGACGGAGAGCGAAAGGAACTTACTAGGTGAAAACAAGACATAAATGTGCATATATATTATAACGGTATCTCACCTAACGGTCTGATCGACAAGGAACTGACAGATTCTCTCTTGTAGCTTGCGGTCTTCCCAGGTACCCGGTCACGATATCTCTTTGATTCTAGTCTCATTCTATTTTATCTGATCTCTTCTTGCAAATATTCATCTTTCGTCTACCATCTCCTGGCTATCTGTGAGGCAACGACCTCAAACAACATACGGTACAGTTGAAAAGCACAAAACGTACACCAATCATTAATCTATCTGGATGGTTGCTTTGCACAATGAAATTTTCCATAAGAACATAGGATACATACTGTGGCTCACTTCAATTGATGCTAATTCACCCTTGGAACCAAACTATAGAAACATAACAAGTTGAAAACCACGTGTCCAAGGATTGCTTCCTCACGCAAAACCCGTTGTTTTCCAGATAGACAACATAACCGGTCTCATTTTAAACAAGGCAATTCAGGTGGTCTTCCAACTTCATCGAAATTTCAGCCAAATATGTATCATACGGCTCCACAGATCTGATTTTGGTACAGTACCTTCACCTAATGTGCGGCCTCCATTCCTCATACAACTGTCCAGGTAGAACAAGGATACAAATCATTTATTCAGGTTTTCATATCCCAACTGTAGTTATCTTTCGACTGATCTTTCTGATAAATACGTTTAATAAATGAACACTGTGATCCGTTTGAGGTGCAGCTTAAAATCGGGTAGATTAGCCTGTGAAATCGGTGAGAGGTCGGCAGCTTTCATCGTATAGGCACAAACTAGTTGGTTAATCTCGATCAGCTACTTTTTGTGACAATCACACAAGATGCGATTAAAGCAAGGAAAACGTGTGAAGCAGTTCTTTTGTCAACTATGTACTTTGAAATTCCCTTCAGTAATACTAGCCACTGAAACCAAACTCATTCGTTCATTTCGATCTTGCACTTATCTGTCCTCCTGCCAGTTCAAGCTGCTGGGTAAGATGAACATCAAAATGGATCTTTCGGCACATACATGATTATTACGGCACACCTGGGAAAACCTGTACTTTCCTGGGATGGGCTGAAGAGAGAAATATTCACTCAGTTGTCGGATAATCGTTCTATGACCACGCATGCCTTTCGATTAGGAAAGTTCAGGAGGAGAAAGTGCGTTGATATGCTCATTTATCACTAGACATTTTAACCAAATCTCTAACTAGTTTATTCAAAGTTTCTTGCACCACTCG
>UZAN01048067.1:12196-22245 GCA_900618425.1 Echinostoma caproni | reverse complement strand
CAGACAATGACACTGGAGGGAGAGATGACTAGACAGACTGTTGGGGTGGAACGTGTGGAGGGCGGCAAACAGATTCAACAACTGGTAATATGCACTTAAGTAAATCATTTGAACTAGCAGAGAATAGTAGCAACGTAATTCATGTACAATGACAGAAGCATGTCCTTAGCCGATACTGGCCGTGAAAGTAATCAGCAGCCAGCCAATCAACACCAAACATACACGTGGTGCAGTCTGATTGGTCACTGTAATTAAGGTGACATGTGATGAACGTCCATGTCACGTGCGTGTATGTCTGTACTTCTGTGTAAGCATCGAGTATTTATGTTGCACGTTCAAGGGGAGCAATTTGTACAAGTGTTATCAAACAAATGTGTTACACCGCATATCATCACCTCCTTCCTTTTATTAACGTTTATAATAGATAACGGTCAACTGGTTTGGGGTTCCGGCTGGAACGTCTGGGCTGCGTTCGATCTTACAGTAGGAGCTGTTGCTGTGTCATTTGATTGGCAAGTTTCCTTCTGACCACTTGACATCAGAATTTTGTTGAGTTGTCTTGCGTTAACCTTTTCATTCTTGCAGGTACGTTCCTGGTCCCAAAACTTTTACAACTTCGAGCGGAGGCGGAAACACAGGGAGCTCCTTCTGAGTAACTTGGTTTTTAGTCCGTACATGGCACCGAGCCTTCAACGGTTTAGTTTCTCATCTGTATGTATCCTGGTATGATTTTAGGCGCTTCTTGTAAATCGTGTGATGGAAGTTGAGTGGAGGAAGGGCAGTCGCTTTTTGTTCACTCTGGTGTACGCCTTCTTGAGAAAAGATGTAGCCGAGAAACTGCAACTTGGAGACACTAAACACACACGGTTGCATATTGATACGCATATTCTTCTGATGACAATCATGAATAAAGTGACCGATCTTATGGCAGGTAATGCAGTCTGCTGATCGAGCTGGGCACAAGGGGTAATTGGCTTTGTAGGCCGCACTTTCACATTTGTAGCATGTGATTCCTTTCTTTGTACTGTTCCTTAGTAGAGGAAATACTTTATAGACCTCAAAAAGTTCACTGTGTTAGGAAAACTACTTTGCTTGCTTCAATATTTCGTCTCTAATGTAGGCCAGTTCGCAGGCCTTCTCCCATATCACTTTATCGGCGTCCTCTTTCAAGAGTGATTCTCAAGGTCGATCGTCTTTGATGCCCGACATGAATCGCTGAATAAACATAAATCCTTCGAGTTCCTTCCGAGTCAACTTAGAATACTCATAAAATCGCACGGCTCATTTCAATTTAGAAACAAACTGCTTCAATGCTTCTCCGTTTTCTTGCATAATGCGAGAGAATCAAAACCTGGCAGTGAACACATTCAATTGAGATCCCACGGCACGGTCCAAAGTATTAGGAGCAGATTGGACAACAGCGTTCCATATTGTAGTTCTACACGTTTCTTCTCGTCCCATTCATCTCCGCCTCGCAAGGGAAGAGAAAGAAAATGAATATCTTCTCCCCCTGTTCAGGTGAGAGACCTCACATTTGGAAGCCTTCCCCTGTTAATATATGAAAAATCCTACCAATGTTTCCAGACCTTAAACTATGCGTTTACTTCCGGAAATAAGTTCGACCAGCGCTTATCGAGCTCCTTCTTCAAATCATGTACGTTACCTAGCTCCACCAGCTCCTGTGGTAAATTATTCCATGAGTTGACTGCCCTGTTGCTGAAGAAGTTTGAACGCACCGCTAGTTTCGTGCGCGCTCTTTTCAGATTCAGTGCCCCCTAGCATTGCTTTGCATTTTCTCGAATGTCCGATGTCCAGTTTACAGGCGGAGAAGGTTCGTTAGCATGTAATTTTGCCTGTTTCCTTATCTATTCGGTAAGGCCTGATGTTCGGAAATTTCTGTTTTGGATTTCTTTATTCTTGTAATCTGAAAGTGTAAGCAAAGATATTAGTAGGTGACTTTTGATGATGTTGCAGATTAGTCAATTGTGGTCAGTTAGCTGATTCGATTTGCACGTCTTACGAGGTGTACTGCGTGGATTCAGTATCTATATGTCGTCCACTAGCAGCTGGCTGTTAGTAACGATGCAATCGAGCATGGATGAAACTTCTTCGTAATTCCGTCTGGTGGGTCACTGCACATGCTTCACTAGTCCTAGTGCGGTACATAGCTCTAAGAAGCGGGTCTGCATGGACTGCGCTGGACCGGTGACGTTGTGGGTGGCAAAATCAATGGACGGAAATTAAAATCTCCCATAATAAGTATATTCTACAGCTCTAATAATATACAACCATATGCTGGCGTCTTCTGGGGCTATTGAGTTCAGCGGTCTGTAGACTACTCCTACCAAATTTGTTGAACAACCTTCGGGTTTAAAGGAGACCCACATTGATTCTTGGCGGCCGTTCAGTTGTGCATCAGTCACCTGGTCGGGGTGCAAATGTGGGGCCACGTAAAGGATAACTTTTCCTCCCCTAAAGTTAGTGCAGTCCATTCTGCAGCTGTGCATTTCAGTGACAAATATTTCTGCGTCATTTATCCCTTCGTGTAACCATGTTTCAATGATACCTATGATAACAGGATTACTGACCAACGCCAAGATTTGTAACTCTGGGATTTTATCCATCAGCTCCTGTGCTCTGGTATTTACGAAAGGTTTTGACTTTATTTGGAAGGTAAACGCTGGTTTCATTATTCTATTCTGTGGCCAACTGCATCCGGCCTCTAGAAAACTGGATACTGGTCGTTTTCTAACTTATTCCGTTTTGAGTTATGGCTGAGGTCACGGCTCTTTCAGGGTCCAGAACAGGAGATATGTTTAATAACTGAATGTCACTACTGATGGGAAAGAGCGCCGTTACGGCCACTTTCTCCTCTCGTGATCGGCTCTCGTGGCACTTTATTTCGATGTTGAAGATATGTTTGGCTTTGCGCAATCTGTGCCTTCCTAATAGATCAACAAGCAACGCGTAGTCAAATTCGGATCTCAGACGTCAGCAAAACGAACTATCCTGCAAGTTTCTACGGTACTGCAGTAATAAACGAGCAAATAAGCAAATATAATACTTAAAACCTCAAAATGATCTCGAAACAACTTGCAAACAAGAGCCAAGTGTCACTGTGAGCATAATTCAACAAGTCTGAACGGAACAAAACGAGCCTGGATAAGAACAGCACGCTCACCTTCACGCTGCACACGAACAAACCAAATGTGAGCGGTCAGATCGCGCTTAAAACAAGTAAGATACGAATAAAGCCATAAAACAAACAAAGTCAGATAGCGGGATTGATGTGTAAATATGCAGGGGAGGTGGAACATCAAGTGTCTATGTGTGTGTGTGAGGCGGATGGTGTTAGGTTAATGGGACGTGAAGTTCACGAAATATGGATTCGCGATAGATAGACTGAGGTTTACAGGAAGGATTTTCACAGATTGATCAATACACCGCCCGGCAAAATCCTTTCTCGCGTCATACGGTGAAAGGGAGTTTCAAGGGAGCATCAATTTCCACCCTAACTACCTAAGTCTTACAGTCGTTGTGCCATTCTATCGAGCCGGTGGTCGTTCTATCGTTCTCCGCGAGCTCAGGAGTTTAACCACAAACCTTTCTCCATGACTCACAGTGCCTCGTTGCTAACCCGGAGGATTGCTCAGCTGCTTGGTTTCGCGGGCGATTCCGTTTTTTCTCCCTCCAGGTAGCAGATTCGGCGGATGTCTCGCAGGGTTTTGCCGGCTGCTGTTTTCAATTTAACTGTGCGTACTAGACCGTCCTTATCCGGGAGGCATGCCTTGGCAACCGCCAGTGACCATTCATCTCTCCGTAATGGTTCATCCGCTAGCCGCACTGCGTCATCAACTGGAACGTTTCTTTCTCTGAGTATTCATTTCTGTCTTACCTGTAGAGTAGGCAAGTACTCTCGGACTCACAGCTTCCAGTAAACTCCCGCCAAGTAGATGGCTTAGTTCCAACCGCTCGAGTATTATTTTGTGAGTGTTGGTGGTACTACCAGTCCGTGATTCGGCCCCAAAAGAAAGAAGACGTTTGACTTAAGTGCAAGACCCGGGGTTTCACTCGCGACTAGTGTCAAAGGCCTTAAGTTCAATATGCGCTCTACTTCGATGAGGGCCATGCTCAGAGTCTCATCTTCGATGGGTTGTAGATTTCGCACCGCCAAAAGTATCCTTCTTACCGACTTTAATATACGTTCCCAAACCCCGGCGGGTTGAAATGCCAACGGATAGTTTGGGAGATCAGTCGCTTATGTAGTTCGCCATGGTCGACACGGAACAGTTACCTTTATAGCTCATTAGACGAGTCCATGAAATTTGAACCGTTTTTGGAGTAGATGTTGTTTGGCACTCCGCGCCTGCTGATCAGCTTTTGTAGTGTCATGAGGAACGATTCAGTAGACATACCGTGCACCATCTCTAAATGCACCGCACGAGACTGCATGCAGGTAAACAGGCACCCGTACCGCTTCGATACCGATCGCCCTCCCTTCACTACCAGGGGGCCGAAATAATCTACTCATGTCTCCGCGAACGGCCACCCTTCCGTTTGAATCCTGAATTCGGGTAGGGGTGCCATCATTTGTCTTCCAGTTATCGCAGTTTGACGGCGACAGAGCATAAATCTACCGATTATCCCCTTTATTGCGGTTCTACCGCGTGTTATCCAAAATCTCTCCCAAATTGCGTTCTGTAGATGGTTGATTCCTACATGCCCATTTTTTACGTGAAGGTGACGGTTAAGGAAGGTGGTGATGTGGCTACCGGCTGGCAGAATAATCGGATGTTTAGCGTCAAATGCCAAGGAGTTGTCCAAATTCCCTCCCACGTGTAGCAACCGTTCTACCAGTATAGGGTTCAGCTTACGCAGCGAGCTCCGTTGGATTGCAGTCCCTTTTGGGTTCGTCCCTGCATTCGTTTTCAGCGTCGTTGTTTCGAGGGGAAAATGCTGTTGTTGAACTCATTTCACGACGTTGTGGTTCGCTCGCATTAGGTCGCCCGTTGATAAAGGTCCATTACGCAGTGATTCGTCAGGCCAAAATCCGTTCATGATCATCAGCATCTCGCCACCAAGAGACGGAACGAATCAGTCTGCTCCATGACGAGAGGCTTTCCAGTTTCCTTATCCGGGGGAGATGACGTCGCGTTCCACCCTCATAATTACCCTTTTGGCTTCTATCAACTCAACAGGCGCAGGGGGGTGGTGCAAGTACCGTACTTTGGTCCTTTGACGCAGTGGCCAGGAATGTCGGGCAGCTGAGCCAGTCGCGTAGCTTGTCAAAATGGTTTCAAGCCTCGGGAGCATAAGTCGGTTGGGTTATCCGCAGATTTCACGTATCGCCATTAGTGCACTTTGGTCTCTTCGTGCACTACCGTCAGTCGATTGAAAACAAAGGTCCTGAACCTAGTGCTGACGTTGTTCACATAGTGTATTACAATGGCGGAGTCGGTCCAGAACGTGACGCGATCTTAGAATATACGGAAGCACTGTCGCAACTTCTTGGCTATACGCACCGCTAGCACGACCGCGGTCAGTTCGAGGCGGGGAATCGAAACGCATTTTAAATGGGGCGACCCGGGCTTTGGCTAAAAGTAATTCTGTTGTGTGCTCGCCGTTCACGCGCTGCCAACATACGTGGGCTACTGCTCCGTATCCCGTTTCAGACTAGTCGGAGAATAGGCGCAGTTCACCCTTCGTCGCTTGACTGCTCCGGCTGAGCGGGCGCTGGATCTGTATCTTACCTAGCCTACTGAGGCTGGTCAAGCATTGCTCCCAATCCCTCCGGTCCTGCTCGTCCAAGGGATGATCTTACTCTGCCCATTTTCGACAAAGTCGTGAAGGAGGACCTTCCCCGGACAAACACGGCGCGGCAAAACCAAGCGGGCCACATAAGCTGGATACCGACGATAACAGCCCTCGTCGGGTGGGATTCCTCTCAGGTAGTTTTAGTTGAAAGATGAACTCGTCTGACTTCGTACTCCATCGCACCCCCAAAGAATGCTCGATAGGGAGAGGCTGTGTGGTCAGATTGAGAGCTCCACTCGCCCTGTCAGTTTCGGGAACGTTATCCAAAACTAAGAGCGAGTTGTATAACCATTTGGTTAGGCGGAACCCGCTTTTTCCAGCAGGTTTTTCAATTGCGTTACGTGTTGCGAGGCTTCTCTTGCGTCATCGAATGCGCCCAGGAAGTTGTCGACGTAGAAGTTGTTCACAACACTAGCGGGCACCGAAGCGATGAAGGTGTTTGCATGCTAAGAGGCCGTCCGTAGGAGTGCGTAGTTCACCTAGAAAGGCGAGGAAACCGCTCCGAATGGATGGACGGTCAGATGATAGTCCACTGCCGGGTTCTGCAAGTCATCATCGGGCCCCCATGGCGATTGCAGGGTATCGCGCTAGTCCTCTGGTACCTTAATTTGGAGGAACCTCTCCTGTATATCGGCTGCCACTGCAATTGCTCCTAGCCGGAATCGGTTGAGCACGTCAATCAAGGGAGTGGTCCAGTCCGGTCCCTGCAACACACAATCGTTGAGGAAGAGACCGCCGTATCGCGCCGCACAGTCGAATACTACGAGTATCCTCCCTAGCTTTCTGGGTTTTGTTACCGATTGGTGTGGCAAGTACCACAGTCTTTGTCCGCGTGGTTGTGAAACGTTCGATCGTTCTATGTATCCCAGTTGCACTTTCCTTTGCATTGCTGAGGCATACTGTCAACATAGCTCTGCTTCTCGGACCAGTCGCCTTTTAAGGTACTCCGAACATTTTAGGCCAACCCCGTGGTTGTTCAGCCATCGGATAAATCCCGTCCTTCATGGTAAAGGCACCTAGAAGCTGTCGGACTGACGGTGTTTAGCCGTTTCGACTATAGCTAATGCCTCGTTATCTTCCACAGAGGGGCCGCTTTTCTGGTCAGTCAAATCGGTGAACTCATTGTCCCACATCCTTTGGAGAGCTTGTTCGATCGTATCGTCGCCAGCGGTGGTGATGCTGAAGTCAACTGACAACGGTTTACGGTTTGCCGCATGTGGCCGTCCAAACAACGTCCACCCGAAAGTGGTGCGAGCAGCATATGGATCTTTCCTACCGCCCAGTCTCTGGTCCAGGACCCAGTGTGCTTCTGGCACATGGCATCCCATTAGCAAATCGACTTCGGGAGAGTCGGCTTCTTCAAACGTAAATCTCTCAGGTGTGACCAGATCGTTGCTAATTGCCCCATTGATTCCACTGTTTGCATCGGCAAGTCGGCGATGGTGAAAGCCTCCGTCACCGCCACGCGCTCTTCACTATCTAGCGACACTAATGTCACGCTCGTTTGATTGGCAGAAGTAGATTTGGTACTGTTCACCGTGCTGATCGTCAGGGAAGATGGTCTGGTTGCGATATGGTTTTTCACGGCGAAATGCTTAGTGATTAGAGTGGTATTGGCTCCATTGTCAATGAATGCCGTTGCCTTTACTACCACCCTCAGAGTTAGTATACTTACCGGTGTTACTCCGAGACGCACCTGCTTGCCAGTTGATTGGGATCGTAGACATATCCTTGGTTTTGGGGCTGCCGGTAGCTGCGTCTCTCGCGTAGAATGCAGGAAGGTATGGTGGCTTCCTTGACACCATTTTTCACCACATATGCTTGGGTTCCTACAAGTGGCCGCGCGATGTGAGGCATTCAAACAGATGAAGCACGCTCTGTACCTCTCGGCTGCTTCCCAACAGTCAGAAACTCCTAGTTGCAAAAATTTCTCACACTCGGATAACTCCTGATTAAAATGACCCATTGGGCACCTGAGTTTGCTAAGTTCCCCTACATTTTGCGTTTCTAGAACTTCTCGTTATATCGAAGCGACTGCTAGCGACCTTGGCACGGTTACTAATTAATTGCGTTAGCTCAGTGAAATTCGAATCCCTCCCTATACGGCCGATAATCACCGCCTCCTCCGCTCATCGCTGTTTTATGTCAGCCGGCATGCATTGTATTGTTGCTTCCACGGTGTTAGTGCATTCGCATCAGCTTCGTCATTCATTTGAGTTAGGGCAATGAAACAGTTTTGCAGCTTGATCATCAGTCGCACCAACGATTGGGGTTCTTTTCTCGCCATNTCTCGCCATACGGACCTCAGCTAGCACCCCGTCTATGAGCGTCCGTGCCACGTGAAACGGTTGGCCAAACAGTTCCTTCACGATATCCCTAGCTCCGCTATACCCAATTTCGTTTTGCAGCGTTACACATTCTTCGATAGCGTCTCGGGCCTTCCCACAGCAATAATGCTTTCGCTAAAGGAACTTCTGCCCTGGATCGGTGACTCAAAACTCGACAAAATTGTCAACTTCCCTAATGATTCTCCTATAAATGCTGGGGTTCTTGTCGAATGGCGTTAGCTCCACCTTGGGTAGGTCTATCGACGTGTGGCGGTACATTACCTTGATCGGTGTTTGAGCCGCTTCCGGCGTCAGTCTAATGAGCAGGGTTTGCTTTTCCGTCGCAAAGTGCTCAGTTGAGCAAGGCTAAATAGCCCTGATTCTCTGAGCTTCATTGACCTAATCTTCTGCTCTAACTTTACAATCTTAACATGAGCATCATAATCTAAGGGACATGAACTTCTAGCGCTAAGGGGACTAACCGAATTATAAATTTGAGAAACAAAAACCTCCCCGAAGTCCCCAGTGACTAGCCGAATTATTTTCTGCATTTCTTCCCTGATCCTTCCTTGTACGAACGACATTCTCTTGTTACCAGTGATACGGCCGCCATTTTGGAACTGTCTTACACGCGTATCGTTCAACCAAACAACTTCGTGATCCCGAAATTTGTACGATTCTTTATCGAAAACCCCACGATCAACCGAAACGTCCAATAATAATAGAACACAACGAACACCGCTCAATAGTGGAATCACGTATAATACGGTATCTGAAAACGTACAGTGATACAATAAATTTCGTATACATACTTGACCATGAGCCTCACTAGGCGGACCGTACGATGATAGACGAAAAAGTGGAGTGTTGATGTTCAACCGAGCGGAATCAAACGAGAAGCAAAACTGTTATGTTTTACAGGAATAATCATAAATTATACAGATAAACAAGGGCCAGATTAAAGGAGAGAAGAGAGAATGCAACTCACAAAATTTAGCTGAGTCATCAAATGTTGTTTTCATCATCATCTACGGTGCTCCAGCCGCCGTAACACTCCCTCCGGAAAGCCAATTGGCATTAACGTTATTAAACATCCGTTGTACAACTTCAGTTGTTTGTAAGCAATTTAAAATCACATATTACATAAGAACACATGGCAAATAAATATCTGTAAAAAATAGCTTCAATGTGATTGATAAGAGTCAACTCGTGTGAAACCATAATTTGCACCTGACCAGCGCTTCTTCGTTGTACATACTTTCATCTAAAAGATGCTTCTTTTCTCGTTCGCCCCATGAAACCCGGTTCTAACGGCCAACGAGAAAGTTGATTACTCAATTACGAGTTTGATGATTGTCGTTGAATCAGCCAAATCTCACTAAGCTTTAGATGGCATGAACCAACGGCTTTGCGTGCATTCACCGCACCCAATCCGTGAGAGCTCCCAAAATAATATCGCACCCAATGTTGATGCCATATTTATCATTGTGGACCAACATTCATATGGGCTTGATCTAAAAAGATCGAGTATATGCCTCGGTCTAACCCTATGGCAAGTCACCATCATGTTTTTTTTTAAATGAGGCTGATTCTCGGTCGTCATCCACAACATTCCTGCAATGCTTTTGTTGAATACTAAAGATTCCACTAAACGGGCCATGAACAGATAACAAGGAAACTGACTGTCAAAGCGACATCTGTTTCATCTATCAACGAATCGATACTAGTCCTAAAGGTGCATGGTCATATACACGAAGGCAGGTAGCAAAAGTGACTCTTACCAAAACGCAAGTCATCAACAAAGTATTTCAAGTAACCTTAACAATAAATGCTTACAGAGAATGACCATCGAAAAAAAAATCGTGGCACAAATGAAAAAGAGACCTGTTTTTTACCCGTCATCGCCAT
>UZAN01048066.1:0-21896 GCA_900618425.1 Echinostoma caproni | reverse complement strand
GGCGAGCAGATCAAGAGAATGCCTTTTTCAGGGACCTTTCAGAAGCGAAGGAATATGCTGTCGTTTGTTGATCATAAAAGGCCAGTTTAAATATGAGTTTGTCAGGAATAGCCTTCATTTTGTCAAACCAAGAAGTTTCCATCTGTGCGTAATTCATCTCAGTGCCATGCCACAGATCGTCTTCCTCATCAGAGTACTCATTTCAATGTTTTTTTTAAAAAGATCCTGCTATTACCAAAGTTTGCGTTTTTCGCACACCGCCCCGCTGCTTTGGTTAGCCAAAGGCTTCGACTGTGGATTCCCCAAGAAAATTCACCTGACTTGGCCTGGGCAACCTGGCAGTATTCTGCCCACATGCAAATCATGGACCGTCTTTCTTTTATGAAGATTCGTGTTTCACGATTTGGTTGGCACACAGTCTGGATTCAGATGTGGATGAAAATAGAAATATATTAACCAAGTTTGCTTTTTCAATAACTGGTCATGTCCTTTTAAGTGCATAGACGTAGAACTTCAGTATCTACCTTCTTATAAAGTCTGCTAAACCAATTATGAAATGTGGAAAATTAAACTGTTTTCTCGACCAATCCAATTAACTCATTGATGCAATGAAATGCACATGAAATAACATTCACTACATCTACGGTAATGTTGAACGCTTATATTTATTTTGGACAAAAATTTGTACTGTCATAGTTGTCTTGTGACCTGTTTCAGACAAATTTTTCTTCATTCGTCAATTACGAGTTCGCTTTTATCCAGAATGGTAAACTTTGATGTTACTGGGGTTTATCACGGAAATTTATCTTTTCAAATCATTGATTAGGAACACAGTGTAGGCGAACATATGTTTTCGATGAATTCCTTTTCAAGCCTTTACAATCACATTTATATGAAACAATTTCATTACGGTCAACCAGAAAGGTGGATGAGTCGTGTTTGGTAATGAGCCCAAGAGAACTCAAAAGTTGTGCGCAGTTTGGATCACATAACCAAAGTGGTTACGTCATGGTGTTACGTCATGGTCGTGTGAACAAGCGATTTTCTCTTCCCCTGGCCAGGGGAGTTCGAGAGCTTGAATCAGTTTGCATTGTGTGCACAGCTCAGGCTTCATGAGTCGGATGCTAATCGCCTCTGCGGTTGCTAACGTCCGAAACCGTATTACTCTCGAGGGATGTGGTGAGACTCGATGGATTATTGTAAATGCTGAGCGCATGTCAACCAAGTGTCCCGTCTCTACCAGATTAGCAACGATCGAGCTTGACACAACTCCACTCCCACCCTGTGTGAGTCAGCGTGGATTGTGTTCTTTGATCCGTTGAGATAACTGCCTTGTCGTTCTACCGCACAGGTGCACTTGAATTGGTAGACAATCATAGATGAGGTCAACATAGGCAGTTTATCTTTGTCGTAGCATCGGATGTTTGGTGACGTAGAGAACACACATCTTAGCTATGAAGCATTGAATGTAGATTTTACTGCTGAGGACAAAAATCTACTGACCCTCTCAGTGGCGGTATCACCTTTAAAGGGAAGTTTTATAAAAAGCATTTTCTTCTCCGCTTTTGGCAGTTTTGTTGGCTTATTCTGTTCAGTACAATTACGGTCGATAAACTTCTCAGGATAGCCATTTTCTAATAAGATTCTCCTTTTTAGTTCCAGGTTCGTCCTTCAAAGTATCTTCTGAACAGATGCACCTTGCTCTCTGCAGTAGACAAATCAGTTATCTCAACGGATCAAAGAACACAATCCACGCTGACTCACACAGGGTGGGAGTGGAGTTGTGTCAAGCTCGATCGTTGCTAATCTGGTAGAGACGGGACACTTGGTTGACATGCGCTCAGCATTTACAATAATCCATCGAGTCTCACCACATCCCTCGAGAGTAATACGGTTTCGGACGTTAGCAACCGCAGAGGCGATTAGCATCCGACTCATGAAGCCTGAGCTGTGCACACAATGCAAACTGATTCAAGCTCTCGAACTCCCCTGGCCAGGGGAAGAGAAAATCGCTTGTTCACACGACCATGACGTAACACCATGACGTAACCACTTTGGTTATGTGATCCAAACTGCGCACAACTTTTGAGTTCTCTTGGGCTCATTACCAAACACGACTCATCCACCTTTCTGGTTGACCGTAATGAAATTGTTTCATATAAATGTGATTGTAAAGGCTTGAAAAGGAATTCATCGAAAACATATGTTCGCCTACACTGTGTTCTTAATCCATCTTTTGTCTTCGTACCATTATGGTTCAGTTCCTTTCAGTTTATCATAATTTTTAATTTCTCATCAACATTATACGTCTCAACATCCGAAAGAGTCAATCAATACGGGGGTGAGGTCTCTTGCTTTGTAACTGGTCTCCCTACCCTCGCAATTCACGATACATGTTCCTATACGACCCAGTGTCTCGCATAATCTGTGCTGAGGAAACCCTATGCACTGCGTTCACACGGCTGAGATTTATTCCCACTCAAGTGAGAGGATCAAAACACCTTTTTTCCCACGGTACAATCGAGTCAATGAACCCAGGGGAACCCACTAACAAAGAAGAAGTGAAAGAACTACAGCCACGCCTTCCTGGCTCAAGTAGTGATCATTGACACGATGGGCATCGACTTACTATCTCTGGAGAAGAAACCTGAACAAACATGAATTGGCAATTCTGTTAAGCCCTGACATGCGCTGGATGGCACAGTGGTAACACAAACGCCTTCCATGCACTGGGTCCGGAATTTGAATTCTGGATGGGAAGGTGGATACGCACTACTACGCACTACTTTCATAAGAGTGAAACCCGAGTCTGGTGATTCCGAGCGTATGGTTGACTGGAAGAGCTGAGGAATGTGCGTGAAGGTTGAATTTTGAAGATCGGTCAGTTATAATTAATCATCATCGAGGTGTATTGTGCAACATGGACTCTTGATCCCGTCCAAAACACAAATGATATGATCAACTGGAAATCGCTGGCCCCCGCATCCAATGGATTGTTGTCTTTCTACACCGTTCCATGGCCCTGAGGGTCAGACCTTGCCTAGTCAAAGGCTCCAGTTGTGAATTTCCCAGTAAAGTGCACTTGCCTCGGCCCAGATAACCTGGCGATAATCCGCTCGCGAGCAACTTATGATCTGGTTTCGTTGTTTTAAAAAGATTGTACTGTGATTTGTTTCCAACGGTCTTAACACCGGAAGCTAGTGCTGCGATAAGTGAGGCGAGGCACCCGCAAGAAACTCGCAAAGAGGGGTTGTAGCATATCGTGTAGATGAGCAAAGAACGGTTTGACCATAGGCCCGGTGGTTGAGTGGGTAGCGTGCTCGTGTTCTGCCAGTGAGGCCCTGGGTTCGATCCCCACTAGAGCCGATGGATATGCACTGAGGATTTGACCCAACCAGTTCGTAATAGCCGTACTGTGCTTCCTGCCTCTTCAGTTCACGCTTCATTTGCTACGTACACGACAAGGAATTCCTTCTTTGAAAATAATAGTTATATATTTCAACAACGATTTCCAGGGAAGCAGTCGGTTCTTATTCTCCCCAGGATTCTTATTGTGATTTCCGCAAGTCTACAGCAGGCAGCGCCTATTTCAATTACCATTTTACTTCCCTTTATTGAATATACAAAGATGCTATTTTCAGGAAGGAGGAAGTGGCCAATCGAAGGGCTGCCATAAAACTCACATGATGAGTAAAGACAGGCAGTGGTGGAGGGATTCGAACAAACGTCCTTCGAGGTGATGATTGGTGGCGTTACCACCGGGTCACCACCGCAGGTGTGATGCTGGTGTTTCACGTTTATGCCTTTACGATAAATAAAACTAGATTTCAGAGATAGGACAATTGGTTTCGTTTCGAATAGACCAGTCTCTTTGTCCGATCGATATGACTCCAATTACGCACAAATCCAGTTCATTGCGTATCGGTATGCCTGAACGCACTCGAGTAATAGGTCGATTTTCAAGCACATACATGTGCACACATTTTGGCGTGTTATTACGTTCTCCAATTTGCCCGCCAAACAAATCACTGTTGAAACCATGCTTACAGGTTTTCAAATATGGATAATGTGAAGCTGCTGGTCGATGTGGACACAACAAAATGCGCGCGCACACACACACATACACAGAGTAGTGGGCGAGAACGTATTATTCGCGTACGTTTCACTCGATCAATTGAGCTAACCTTTGTGCTCGCGGAAACCAGTCTGTTCTGGCCACGCGTGCGGTGATAAACACACACGCGTGAAGGTGTACTTTGGTACAAATAGCGGTATGCACACAACCCAGCTCAGAGTCAGGTAGGCTGTTTGGTTGGCCGATCCATTTTGGAGACAATCAGACCATTCATCTTAGTATCGGGTCGAAATTGACGATCGGACGAGGTTGTACAGTCGTAATCTTTCCGGGCGACAAAAAAAGAACACCGTTCGTATTGGTCCCGTGAAAGTCAAGATCATAAGGTGTGCCTCCAGTGCACTCACGCCAGTCTGGTACTCTCACGAATTCTTCTCGGATTCCTTGTCAGTGTGCTAGTGAGCGCGTGTGTGTGATACAGCTTTGATAGTACGGGTGAAGAGGAAGATACAAACTAAATGGAACCGACCGTATCTGTCCATACGTTGGACACACCGGAGAAGTGGCAATCTAATCAGCTAGAACAATTGAATCAGACGGTGAATGATGTGGAACATGTACTGGCACAGAATTGTGCCGTTTTGAACCAACAGGAAGTGCGATTATGTTCTTTGCTTGAACGATCCGAGGCGATGGAGTTGAGTGTAAGTTTGTACTTGGCTCATATACATATATATGCTTTCATTGATATACGTCTGTGATTGTCAATTTTCAAATACGAATTGGACACAAAGATCACCAGTAACCGCGGGCGCGAGCGCAGGTGGAAGTGCTATTCCTCAATCAGGTTCTACTTGCTACTGAACATCAGTATTGGAGTGTTTTAGCTGCCCTGATCTCGTAATCCTTTTAAATAATTTCAACGATAACAATAAAAAATTTCAGTGTAACATTGGGGGACATCAACCTGTACTGTATTCTCGTCGCTACTGTGTTCTTTTGTACTAAGTACGACAAATTAGTTAATATGGTGCTTTCAGTAGCAGATTTGTTGGATCTCCTGTTCCCCAGTCACATCACGTGATGTCATGGTCTCCCCATCCCCTATGTGTAGATCACAGATTTTCAACATTTGTCCCAGTGACCATGTGATGCACGCGAACAGTTTACTCGTCTAAATCGTACTGATGGGAGACATCCAGCTGTTCACATTTTCTCGTTTTTCATTTTTTTAGGAATACAAACTTCGCTTTACTTACATCTCTAAGCAGACCCACCATTGCTATCCTTCTCTATCTGAAAGCGGGGGGGGGGGAGTGACCCAGTCGACCGCACTGTCACTCTCGGATTAAAGTATCGTAGAATTTCGTTTCTTTCTTTTGAAATAATATCCGAAATCATCCTCGAGCATGTGACAGCCATTGTTGTTGTTGGAGTTCACCACAGAAAGCGATACTGGTCTTCCCAATTTCTTTGTGATTTTGTGTTAATTGTGGTTTAACGAATGATTATTTTCATGTACAAGGACGCTGGATTTTAGATCACAAAATACACACATAGTTCTGCCCGAGAAGTCTGAAAGTGGCAAGGACAGATCTGGCAACACGTTAAGGGAAAACAGCTATCTAGATAGCTTCATCAAAGTTACACTACTGCTGATTCTCAGCCCCGTTATTCTACGGTCCCTAAGAAAAGGGTTTATGCAACAATTGATTTCAAGGGGTATGTACCAGTCAAAACTTTAACTGGTCGATTATCTCATGCCATCGAAAGAACTTTCCTTGCTGCTAAACTCTGTCTCTTTTTTAATACGAAACCTATTGTTGTATCCCGTATGAGTCAATAAGTAAGCAAATAGTGAATTAAGTAGTTATTCTATTTCCAGTATGTAAACGCAAACGTAGCCGGTTCGTAAGCCGGTGAGCAAGCAGTGCGTCAACACGCAGACAGGCAGGCACAGAAGTGGTGCAAGTGTTACCAAAATGAGTATATCATCACGTTGGGCAGTCAAAGAACCAATCAATGCGGACAGGTCAATACTGACCTCTGATTCGCTGAGGCGGACCGACGTTGTAATAGAGCAAGTCCGCATGAGGTGCGTACGTTTGTGTGGTGGCGGGCCACAACGGTCAATCACGTGATGGGTACATCACTCGACTGCAGGCCACAACACCTATGCAGCAGTTACAACTTAAAGACAAGTTGCCTAGTCAGTCTACCTCATTTTGGCTATCTAAAGGGATCAATAAAACTGCGACTAGTGCCATCCTAGCTCACGCACTCGACATGGGTCACGAACTGACACGAAAAGGGGTATTCAAGGTCGTCTACCGGGCAGCATATAATCGATCAAAAGGGGAGAGACAAAATCCTGTGCACGGTCGAAGCAACCGCGATCAGGTTAAACCAACCAATACTGTGTTCGCAAAAACAATTTTTCAAAACCCTACCGCTACCCTGGTCTAAAGCCAGCAAGATTGTGGAGCAGACTCACCAGTTTGACTCATCCTTGACTGGTCCATCCGAACACAGTCCCTAACATTAACCATCACAATAACTGTATGAGTACTTACACTACAGATCATCACGCTATGTTTACATGTTCGATTGTGTACTGTATTGGGCTGATGAGAAGTACCGGAAAAACAGATTTGTCTTTGCCACTTTCAGACTTCTCTGACCTTGGATTTAATCTGCTCTCGGGTGGCAAGGCAAGAGGTCTAGTGTAAGTGGATGACATTGTGGCTATGTTCTAAAGATACAGGTAACACGCGTCTTCCTTCTGTCGGATGAATCCCTGATGAAGTTTTGCTCTGCTCAATTGCTTAATTTCCCTTATCTATGTCCACATGGGGTGCTCGTGAACTTGCTTGTTTCGGAAAAAAGTCTTTATCCAACCAAAAGCTTCCACGGGTGATAGATAGAAGTTTGTCAGCAAAAAGGAAGGTCTGGCCGGTCTTGTCATATGACGCTGACACTTGACTATCGCCGGATAGACGACAAACGCAGACAACCGATTTATAAAAATCACAACCTAGGCAGCCTTGGGCGATTGAAGTATATATGCTGCACGTGACTAGCTATTGTTTCTTGGCATGTGATAGTTGCCTCAGAAGGCAGTGGTTGGAAGAAGGTCAAGGCAGTCGGATTATAACCAAGCGTGTAGGCATGCCTGTTTTTACCAGTGGACGTGAACATATCGGTCACTAGGTGCTCTCTCTCTCAACCTAATCGATTTCTGAATCAGTTTTCTATTGGTTCACTTGCTTTGGTAAAAGCCTCCTCCCCCGTCCGTGTTATCTTTTCCTGTTCTTTACTTCTCTGATAAATCAACTGAAAGAATTAAATGACAGTAAGCAAGATCAAATCATTGATTTGCCAGGTACTATGGTTTGGTAAACTGAAATTGGATTATTAAATCAATAATCAACTTTATTTCTAACCATTAATCAATGCACGATGACGATTTGTCTAATTACATGTGATCTGGGCAGCATAATCTTACAATACGAATGAACTAAATAGACAAGCTATTGTTCATTACCTCAAACCTCTCCGTAAAATTTTGTCTGTCATTCTTTCATGGCAATATAGTGATTTTCATTTTCTCACAAAAATGAAGGGTTGCTCACAATACGAGGGCTGAACAGAAGGTTTTCGGAGACGCGGCACACAAGTAGGAGGTGCAAATGACCGAGCAAAGAAAACTTGATCTGTAATATATCATGAATATTTTTCAGTGATTGCAATTCACAAAACCAAATATCAACAGCCGAGCATTGCTCTTAAGTCACAAGGGTCGTTATACTCAGACGATAAGAGTGGAACTCAGTCCATTTGACTGGGGGGTGATGATTTTCTAGGACCACAAATGCGGTTTAACTCAGCAACAACAGTGTGTTCAGCGTTTGAGAGCTCCCTTTGGTGATGACGCATCTTTAAGAAGCACTGTGTTTGAGTGGTTTTCGGAATTCAAGCGTGACAGGCGGTCCCTGGAAAATGAGACACAGTGTTGTTGATCTGTTGAGGTACCACAGAGGACAATTTTACTGTGTAAGCGATGGTGGAGGAAAATGCGCGGGCGACAGTGGCACAGTTGGCGGAATCCATCG
The DNA here is from genome assembly GCA_900618425.1 of Echinostoma caproni. NCBI lineage: Eukaryota > Metazoa > Platyhelminthes > Trematoda > Plagiorchiida > Echinostomatidae > Echinostoma > Echinostoma caproni. The sequence continues at coordinate 13,709 of UZAN01048066.1, read as the reverse complement.
GGATCAATCCGCACCATCCTACATGAGAAGCCCGGCTTCAGAAAGGCTTGCATACGCTGGATACCCCATCAACTGTGTGAGGAACAAAAATTAGTTCGAGTGAAATGGTGCCGCACCATGTTTGCCAGGTTTGATGGTCGACGCTCCAATGCAGTTTTGGAGATCATCAGGGATAATGAGACCTGGGTCTACAGTTTCGACCCAGAGATCGAGCAACAATCGGCTCAGTAAACGCCTTTGGCGAGGAGCCACCTCAAAAATTCCGATACGAGCGCAATGTGTCAAAGTAGATAGATGGTTACTGTGTTCATGATCAAAACCGGTCACGTGGCTACTGTACAGCTCACACAGCAGAATACATTCACAGGAGACTGCTATGCCACCCACTTGCTACCGAAAGTGCTGGAGGTTTTTGCGAGGTTTCTTCCAAGGACTCGAGCACGAGAGACCTTGCTAGACCATGGCAACGCACCTACACGCGGGTCCCGTGTCGTCGGTGATTTTCTAGCCAGAGAAATTATCCACCCTACAGTCCAGACCTGACTCTTTGTGACCTTTGTTGTGTTCCCAAATGATGCGTTCAAACCGATACGAATCCTTAACGGCTGCAGTGAAGGCCTTCGTCGAACTGGCCCAAGGATTATCCGCTTCCGCATGGTTGATCTGTTTCACGAATTGGTTTTAGCGCACGGAACTGTGTGCATGAACGCTGGTGGAGACTACTTTGAGAAAATGTAATACCACATTTTGTATAGCAAATAAAACGTTTTGAGCACCTGGAAATGTTTTGCTTAGTCCTCCTGTAATCACTGAAATATTGTTTGCTTCCCAAATAAGAACAAAATATGCATATTCAATCCGGTCATAAAAAGAAGAATTGTGTGATGGAATGTGAAATTCTTGATATCCTTTATCAGAAGAGCATTGGTCTTCTCGCCTTCAATCCAATCTGTTCACTTTTTGGATAATAATAGTGTTTTAAATTTGAAAATTCATACTCACAAAATTTTTTTTCATTATGTTGTGTATAACAAGCACAGTAAAAATAGGTCATTGTAACTGATACACCAATAAATTCGTACAACTTTTATAGTTCCACAAGGCGGTGCCTGGTCGAGGATAGTTATTCACTATGAATAACGGTCAGGGTATCGGTGAAATGATGTACATATAACAAAATATCTCATTTGAAAAGAGTCTTCAGAATTCCAACACGCATACACAAAATAGTTAGTGGAACAATCCACCGATAGATGCGCGTATCTGTGGTAATCGGAATAGTGTTGAATTTAGGAATACGAGAATCTGTACTATACTGCTCAGAACTGAATTGGCTCCAACCCGAACTGTGGACACCAATGAAATACACGAGGAATCGATAGCAGCAAATGCTTATGTTTATTGATGGAATTAGATTATGTTTTATGGAATGTAATAGCCTATATCATTGGTTGAACGAGCATGCGCTAATCACGTAACCGTTTGCACCGATGTATCATATGTGCTAACTCGGATGTCATATTCGTCCGGTGTACCATTGGTCGAGCTTCGTGAACGGTGATTGGATGACATGAAAGTGTACCTAGTCGTGCATGGATTGCGGTCACGGAAGTCTGGATCACTACAGCATCCCAGTAGTTACCATATGGAACACAGCAATTGGCTCTAACGGGTCGTGTTCATTTCAGATACTTAAAATAAATTGGGAATCGCATCTTCTTGCGTACTGCTCACAAATGTGAGTAGTATCTCACAGCATACTTAGCTGGTAATCCGTCCTTGGAATTGTCCAACAATCGTAACTGCAGGTAGTACCACTGTTTTGAGATACTACTCGCTTGTGAGTTGTGATTTATTTCAACGACCAAAAATCAACAAGATCACCGAGGGCAATTTGTGGGTCTCAAAGAATAGCTATCGATTGCTACATTCATTACCCGTTGTGTGAACAGGAACTGCGACGGTATGTTTCTGATGAGATATTTTGTATTACGTTTTGAAAATTGGTGATTGCCCATCCGAAATCCCCAATGAACTATTATCCTCGACTAGCACTGCCGTGTGGAATTATAACAACTGGTTCCGTCGCCAGGATCAGGATGAACGTGCCTTTGAGGATGGTGACGCGCGGACTTTCCTGGAGGAGTTCGAGGACGTCGCGGAGCTGGTGGGAATACGGTCGGACCGGGGTAAGTTGACGGCCTTCCAAGCGCTTCTCAGAGGCCGGGTGCGGCGCGAAGAGGCCCCGAGAAGATGCAGTGGGTCACCTCGAAGGACGCCCTGATTTCGGGTTTCGACACCCCGGCTGACCGGCGGCGGGCATTACAGAGCTTCAGGACGGCGCAGCTCAGAGTTGGCGTAGACCCCTTGTCGCATGCCGTGGCCCTGCGTACCCTGTTGAATCGTACTCTCCCGACGTTGGATGATGCCGCGCATTCGGATTTACTGCTTGATTGCTTCATGGAGAGCTTGCCAGTGGACTTGAGGGTGAAGGCATGGAAATTAATGCTGAGAAAACCATGAATGCATTCAAACCGGCGGTTGTTCTGAGAGAATTCACCTGGGAGAAATTCACTCTTGTCAAGTCAACTGAAGATCCTGGACGTCAGCCTATTGGAAATACGGCAACTCCCAAGAAACTAACGGAGGTGGCAGTGATCCGAACTGATTCCAACCAAAAGGCTATCAAGGATGGGGATTCTAAGCTCGAAGATCCAGAGTGCTAGCCGAAAAATTGCCCCGAAAAACAGCTCAACTTGTTTCTGAGAGAACCTCTAAATCCGTTCAAACCGTTGTCCTCGGACAAGGCGCCTTGCCGAACGAATGATCACCTTTGGGTCCAGACCGATATGGAGATGGGAGATCAAAAAGTGTCATCGTTGTCTTACACACGTGCTGCAGTTAATATGGCAGAACTTCAGTCAACGGAGTCAGTAGAAGCCACGAATACGGAAGTGAAGACATTTGGCGAACACGAGCTGCAAGCTGACAGTGTAGTAAATCCAACTTTCTCTATAGAGAACACAATGGACAGGTAAATTTTTGCGAGACTGCACAAAAAAGCGATGAGAAAGTTAAGAATACCGGTGGAACGGAAACCAAATGCAATTCGGAAAGTGCAGGAAGCTGCGTACAAGCCCCATGTCGAAGGCTGTGTCGAGGACCCTGGAGCAGCGAAGTTACTCCCAAGATCCTATAGTTCAAGCAGAATACGGATAAAAAAGACTCCATTGGACATGTTGCAGGAGATAAGTGACGAAAGACGTGTGTATCAAAGTAAACACGATGGATGGCGCTGGAACCATAGCCGTACTCCAAAGAGTCGTCATAAACCAATCTACTGATCGAGTCACCAAAAATCAATCATGAAGCCACAAGAAATTGTCAACCAACTACGGACCCATTCGAACTCTCGGAAGAAAGAACTCATTGTCCGCTGCGTGTAGAGTTCATTTTCGACGGGGAGGAGTGTTGTGAGATACTACTCGCTTGTGAGTTGTGATTTATTTCAACGACCAAAAATCAACAAAATCACCGAGGGCAATTTGTGGGTCTCAAAGAATAGCTATCGACTGCTACATTCATTACCCGTTGTGTGAACAGGAACTGCGGTGGTATGTTTCTGATTAGATTTTTGATGTTATGTATTCCAAATTACTGATGTCGCATTTGTGATTCCCAATAATCGGTTATTCTCGACCGGCATTGCCTTTTGGAAACATAAAACCAAAATCCAAATTGAGGGACTCAATGGGCAATATTTCAGTGGGACGATCACGTGATGTGCTCGTCGTCTTCCGTGCGTTCGTTTTGCAGTGTACTGGACTAGGACTCCAAATGATTACCAGATTCAGAGAGAGAAATATTCCTTAGGTGAATTGCGTTCAGTTCGCTTAGAATTGCAGTGTTTTCCCAGCTGTTAAATGTTTCATTTCAGGATGGCGAATGGAACAACGTTAATCTGAGCTATTTTCACATTCCTGTAAAAATCACGATAAACTTGCGTTCAGAAGACGAAAAACTAATCTATTTTTATACACTGCAGCACAGTGTACAACGGCTACCGTAGAAACTTTGATTTATGTTGTTTTGGAATGCAATTCATTCACTTTTCCGAATGGTTTTTATTCTAAAACAATGAATGCCCTTGATTCATTTAATCAATACCGAAAAAAATAAATGTCAGGAGATGCTAACAATTCGTTCAATCTTCTCAATAGCCGAAATAAAACATGCATAGATATATATATATACACATACATATTTATAAATATATATATTGGTTAATTGATTAGGACTGATCACCCTTCAGACTTCACCATCACACACAATCCTCAGTTCATCAATTCAACCACACACTCGGAAGAACTAGACTCCAGTTTTGCTCTTATTAGAGCTCATCAGTAGTGCATATCCAACGCCCCGTCCGGGATTTGAACTCTGGACCCATCACATAGAAGGCGTTTGTGTTACCACTGTGCCAACCAACTCATGCCAGGGCTAAACCAAATTGCCTATTCATGCTTGTTCAGGTATCGAATTCAGAAATAATCAGTCAGTTCAATTTTTCCTGATCGCAACGAAGGGAGACACAGTTGACTATCTGTTAACTCCAGTCAAAAGCCTCCCACCAAGTCCGGTCTTCCATGCAGATTACGGACTAACTGGCCACAAACCTGCTAGACTGATTTGAATTTAACGCACAATTACTTGTGAATAGAGAGAGGATTGTGCGTAATGGTGAACTCTGAAGGATGGTCAGTCCCAATCAATTAATCAATACCAACTATCCCACAACACTACTCACAATTAATTGTGACTAAAATGCGATATATATGTTTATTTGATAATAAGTAGTATGTGAATGACTGGACAAAATTTCCCTGGAAGCACACGACCGGTTTCACGGTTCTTGCCGTTCGTCAGGCATGCGTATCCGGTAATCATTTGTCAAATCATTCATATATTTGTGCCCAGGAAGTGTATTTTCGTCACAATAACCTTGTTTTCAACACCGGGTGACCATTGGATAGACAGCTCTTATGATGCAACTCGTACAACACTCTGAACTTCATTACATTTGTTCCTCCAAGCGCTTAGTGTTCCAATCCCCATTCATGGGATTTTATATGATATTTCTCTTGATCAGGCACAACATTTCTGTGGTACAATCCACTTGTGTTTTTGCTTCTATTGGTCGAATGCCAATAAAACGTACAATTTCTCGAGTTCGACGAAGGTGGTAGTTACATCAGTTGTAAAATAACAAAGCCTCAGTGAAGAAAATCATTAGAATGAATTTAATTTTTATTTATTAAAATTGATTCATTGTTTAACAACAGGTATTGTACTTTCATGTTGTCAATCGTTGATTTGCCCTTCTTCTCTTTTGAACACTGAAGGTGGTCACGTTTAGTCTCGTGAAACTGGAAGCATTTACTGGAAAGAATTAATTTCCATGCTTCTTTGCAAAAACTATTTTTCAATTCTGAGCAGTAACCTTCAAACTACTACAAATTTTATCGCGAAATTCAAGGTCACGCCAATTCAAACAGTGATAGAAGAGAACTAAGAACTTAGAAATGGGAGATAAAGTTCGGAATAAATATATTTCACCCATAGCAACCAATATACAAGTATGATAGTGGAGACTGAAATGTATTTCAAAGTTGAGAATCATGCTGCACGAGTTTGATCAACACATGTATATACATCAATCAATCATAGTGATTGAACAAACAAGTGAGCATTACCCAACTCTATGGTATGTGAATTAATTATGTGAAAAGTTTTTGGGTGTATAAAATCGGATCGTATTATCGAATTTTCAGCGGTCTATTAATTACCAACTGTTCACCATTGCGATTAAATAACAGTTGTTTGAAAGACGAATTAGGGTTAGCTATGTGTCTTGTTGTCATGATATATTTTGCAACGCATGACCTCGGGATTTTAGTGTCCACCCGACAATCGGTTGTTTGTTGTGTCCTTGATTTTGCCAACCATTTGGAAAGTGTTCGGCCCTCGATTTTGATAACTGACGGTTTGTGCTGCAAGCGAACTGTTACACACTATGGTAGAGAGTACCGGTTAACCAGACCAATTCCATGGATAGAGTCAATGAATTGGAATTCAGCAACTGTAAATGTGTGACCTAGAGCCGATATCAAATGTTAGTGTACATTACTCGAAAGGTGGTCACCTTTGAATGCAAATTTCATGTGAATGGCCCTTTTGACGACGATTTGACGAATCTTTTGCTGTGAGTCTTTCTGGGTAACCATTGTTTACCGATGTATCCCTCAGGAATTGCTGTTCTTTTTGGAATGTATCTTGCGAATAAATATCTCGCACCCGGTGGAATGAAGTTCCCACAAACCCACTATTGTGATCCAAGGAGAAAAAACTGAAAAAATGTCGGTATTGACCGTTTCATTTTGCTTTTCGGTCGATAGACTGTTCTAATGTCCCATTCAATCGCCAGAGCGCTGTTGTTGGTTACTGCTGCATGAGGTAAAGGCAGGTGTAGATAAGCTGAATTGGAAAGTTGCAAAAGTGATGCAAAATGCTCATAATATGCATAAATAAGAAGATCGTCCACATAAATTTTATACATGGTGGACTTGGAATTATTATCTTTTAGTTTTTTGTTCAATCGGTCCTAGAAACACATCTGGAAAAATGAGATTCAGTGGTCTGTCCATTGCTACAGACACTATTTTTTTATTTTTAATAAGATATCCGTTTTCCAGACACATTTAGAAAAATAGTGCCTATATCTTAGACCAGTCAAGTATTGGAACAGTGTCATCATCGTATAAACCTTTTACATTCCGAATTTCCCAGATGGTGCATCGCTTCATCACTGATTCGCTACCAACGCTTAAGCCGCATAGGATTCATAATCTATCCAACAGTCACACGATCGATCGGGTTCATTTACCGATCGGTCTGATGGTTCAGCTGCAACAATGGGGATGTGATGCTTACTAACTTAAGCGAGAACCCACAACTCATCCACAACCTCGAGTCTTTAGAATGCGCCGTGAACTTGAACTGTGCACAGCAGGAGTGCCATCATCACACGTGACCACAAGAGCATCACAAACATTACTACCCGGTAATCAAACATTCTGGTGTCGGGTTGAGAGATTCGAGATTGCGCAAATTGCGGAAAATGGTCCAGTAAGATCGCTTAGGGAGTGGAAGGGAATTTAATTGTTTGAGGTCACCGGTCAGAGGGACAAGACGATGTGAAACAACGGAGTAATAGCACTGTAGAATGGGATCGAATAGTCAGGCATTTTATCCTTCAGCTGATAGTATGGTTATATGTTTGTTTTTTTAATTTAATTACAGCACTTTGCTTGCAATTGTATATCGGTACAATACAATGCAGGGCTTTATTGACCCGGGTGCTGCGTAGATCTTACTGAGAGCGTTCATTTTATTGTGGTTATTATACCCTCTTTGAAGGACAAACCATTGTACAAGATTTTCCTAATCTCGCTGTCAGCAAATGTGCTCTCGCAACACTGAATCTTGCTGACTAGATATTCCAGATACCCATCGCATTTGAAGATGGGAGTCGGAGCTTCTCTTCTATTGCGTCTCGACCGAAAATCTTTCTTACTCTATTTGACTTTTAGCGCACCAAGTTCCATCGCCCGTTTGGTGGCAGAAGGTTTTGGAAATAAACACACTGGTCAAGGAGTTTTTCTGTCCATCAAAGGTTGCATCGAATCATCTAATCTACACATTTCTAGAATTGCTAAGTTATGGTCATTGATTTCCTTTCCTATGGTGGATATTTTGTCCGACATTGTGTAGATTACTCCAAAAAACATTGTTCGTGTATTGTACAGTTTAAAAGTAAAACAGTACATATGGTCATGGTAATGTGGTCTCCAGTTATCGACTCAAAGTGCTTCGAAAAAAATGATTATCATATCCATACCATACACATGTTCACGTGGATGCAAACTTATAACATTCTTGCGGTGCCTCAGGGGATAAATATAACAATATGATATTGCTTCTCTAACTTCACAGCTGAGACCAATTATTGGACAAGTGAAACAGACTACTCATGAGTAGGTAAGATATAAATATAACATATTTTCCGTTTAATACATGCTCGTCCTCTGCTTGTGATTTAACCAGTGTGCAAAAACTATTCAACTGAGAATGAGCCAATTATACTTCTTCATGTCTGTGCCATCTCAGTTGATAGATACTTCTCGGGTTCTGAAATGCACCAAGCCCCAAAGTTAGAGTAACACAGCTCGTAGAAACAAACATTTTTCATTGTTGATTTTAAATCCATCAGGAACAAATGATGTCAGGAGTGTGTCGAAAAATCGATGCTCCATGTGTTGTTTTATTGTGAATATTACAATGTTAATAATACAGCGATATCGTTAGAGAAATATATATATGGGTGGTCAATACATCCCCCCTAAAAAAAGTTTCATGACAAGCTGCTGGCATGTTGATCCACCAGCGGTTGCTTTTTGTTTGAAAGCATTCTACTCACATTTGGTCTAGAAGTATGACCTTTTCCGTTGGTCGTTGGTTATTTACCAGTTCACCATAAGTCCTATACTTTAACGTGGATAAAAAAGGCCATGCATTTTACTTTCGAGGACACTTGAACAAGGTTCCTTCCGCTTGTCTTTAAGCAGGAATCCGTTTCTCATTTTCCATTATACCGAATTTTCAACTTGCGGTCTTCTTGTGAAACAGGAATCGCCCCCTAGCCATCGAATAGAACAGCGGATGAGAGATATGTATGTACAACTTTCAATGGAATGGGAGGCAGTTGTTACACATGAATTCGACGAGCGCTACCGTGTTTGTAAACACGATGTGAATAAATAGGCCTAACTATTCTCTTCCTACACATCAAGTAAGTTTGCATAACATTTGGATCATATTGTAGGGAGGTGAGCTGGCTGGGAAAAGCGTCTATTGATCCAATTCAAAAGCAAAAAGTGTATGCGTTCGATTATATACAGTCAATTCTTAACCGTGCAGCGGGATGATTCATGCCTCTTTCTGTGGGTCATTCATTGTTGGTTTTGGTCCGCGCTTTGCACGTACGTTGCCTCTTCTTCCGCGTGCCATTCCGACTAGTTTGACCCGATCGCGGCACGAGATGCGTCGATCGACAGCTCCGACGTTGTGGCATTCGGTAGGTATCTTTCCTGTTAGCTGCGGATTGTCTTTCGGGCTGTACTTGTCGGTTCGCTCGTTTCGGGTGGCAGTCAACATTGTCTCGCGAGGCACATCCCGCCGCTGAGTCTGCGCGTCTGGTCGGATGAGCCCCTTTCTTGATTCGGTCGCTAGCCAGGACTCTCTTTGTACTGCCTTCCATCACAACAGCACCATATACCGTCACTCGATTATCACAGTTTCGGTAACCTTACTCACCTTACATCCTTGTGACTTCATTTGCCCAGTTTTGATAGATGACCTGGTTAGTGACAGACGGACACTGTTTCTTCATTGCGGATAAAAGTTTAGAGGAGCCCCATAACTACCGATAGATACGACTGAATTGATCCATCGTGAGAGCGGTGCTCTGGTGAGAACGTATATAGGATCATGTGTGACCTGAAACCAGATCGCGTTTTACGGTCCGGTAGATAATACCCTTATATTTTTCTTACTGGTTTAGTGTAGAAAACTGTCTGTAGGTGAATTTACGAGACATTGCTTTCATTAGTCGTTATTATAAGTAGGATATTCGGTCGTGTCCGAAGATGAAGTGCTCCTGGGCAATACAGACCCCACCTGGTTAACGATAACGTGTCAGATATCTGTCATGACGAGTGTCGTTTTGTCTTTCACTGGGGAAAGTTCCAGTCATGAATGAGCACTATCCAAAGTAAAAACGGCATGACACTATAGGAAATGAAATGTTACAACGTCGGTGATCCCTGTAGAAACAAATTAGCTACGGTAGCGGTGAACTGAAGATTTTCAAGACTAGTCTCACGCACGGCCTAGGCGAACGCAGAAAACACACTAAAGGCGAAAGTACTTTATTTCTAATTGAACCTTGGTTTTACAGAAATTGGTAATCACTACATATAGGATGAATTCAAATGGACTTACGGCTAGGTCACTGGACACCAACGTACGGACTATATCAAACATAGCGATACAGAATGACGTGTACAATTGTGATACAGTAAAAACAAGATGGGGGTGGACAGCTATAAACAGAGAAAAACGAAACTATAGTAAACAGTCATTGCTTAAATAACCGTTAAACGTTGGGAGTGTCATTTGGCATTAAATTTAGGGTGCATTGAAGTCAATGGATATTGTCATTTATAAACAGACTACTTGAAAAATTATAATAGTCAAAGTATGAACACATAAATTTGAATTTCCATCTGGCGAATTTACAATCCTTAGACAACGGGTGGTTTTTCAATCGATTTGTGTAAAAACGTATTATTCCACTTCGACACTGTTATTAAGTTTTCGGTTAATCAGCTATTCATCATTAGAGTTATCAGATCGAGAAGTATACGCAAGAAGAGTGTACATGAAGATTCATGGAATGCTTGAAATATATATTACATATATTACATTTTGGGTAAAATTGATGTCGTAAAATGGGTGTATCACTGCTACTATAACTTTTTCATTGCCGTTGCCTAGGTAGCAAAAGATAGTGAAGGTTACATAATTTTGGTCGCCACGGCATTCTGTTAACGTTGACGTGCCTCCGGGTATGGTCATTGAGAATTTACTGTTCCTTTCATGAACTGCAGAATATGATTATGTTCACTTATCTTGTCGGTTGAACTATGGTGAGCTGCACACAAGGATGAAGATAGGATGGCGCTTCGGACGGATCTGGACCGGTTGTTGCACTGGTTTTTGTTATGGAAATGGTCGACAGTTAGTGGACATAAATTTGGATCGAAGGTTTTCTGACGCAGGCCACATCCAAGTTGAGATTTTGAGCGTGTTACTGGATACGTTAAAGTAATTTGAGATAAGCCGTTTATCCCGGGAAAATTGGGGACACTCACAACCCATCCGCTGTGAGTTCGAGAGGTTAAAAGCCTGATGAATATCCAATGCTGATATGGGTGAAACAGCTGTACTTTGAGTCCACGATGTTCAAAACGTGTGACCAGTTGACTCTGTATGGTAGAGTATATTATGATAAGAAAACCGTTAACTCATCATTTCTTCATCATTTTCTCATTTGAGTGTGCTTGCCAGGAGATAAGGAGAAATGGCTTTGCAAGGGAAACTTTCATGTGTTAGTCGGTATTTATAGTAAACTTGAGAGTGCAGGAAACACACTAGATGAGGAAGGTGATGTATTGGAGGTAGAGTACTGGTTACCACCCTTCCAAGTGTTCAAGTAAACAGTTTTATTCATTACCAAAGCATGAATAAAATGAAATTATGATGAAACAAAAATTGTTTTTCTTCACATTGTGTCTCAGTCTATCGGCCGCCTGGACCAAAGGCAAATTTTTTCACTCTGCTCCTAGCATAGTCACCTGATTAACATTCTTGAAGTGTATTATTATTATTATTATTATCATCATCATAAGTTGGGTGTGATTCTTACATGGGGTCACACAAGATATGTGGTAGCACGTGCACATTATACCGATAATAATACACATCTTAAACACTAACGGAACTCTCCTTTGAGTATTACAGATCGGTAAACATAGGTGATGCTTGTTACGTGATACCACCGGATCTCTCTCCCTCTCTGTTTCACTGATTTCAACCTAAAACGATACGCTTGCAATTCCTATGGTTAAATTAACTCTCCTGTTAAATCTGTGCGTATTTCCGTGTATGTGCGGGTGTATGTATGAATAAGAATGTCTCTGATTAAAACACCAACTATTGTTATTTGGCGTATTAACTATTTCACACAGACAACAAATCACGCCGCATTTTTGTGCAGGTTAGTTCCCGTGGTCAAGGCCATTTTGAATGTAAACTATAATGCAGTAAACAGGGGAATCTTACATGCTCAATAGCCAACCGGATTTCACGTAAGAACCCGTTCGATCTATAGACCGAGAATGGTAAATAGCTGTCCAGTGCTTCCTGGCTTATCAGTTCATACTTTATTTGCTATTTACTTAACAAATTCTCATTTGAAATTGAATTAAATAATTTAATAATCACATGAACAGTAAACATGACAAAATGATGAGTTCCATTCTTTCAAACATTCACATGGATGCTCCCATAACCTGCTTATGTGTCTTAACAAATTTATATGATTTCACCGACAAGTCAGACTCTGAAATAACCTTTGACATCAAAATTATTAACGACACTTTACTCTCCTCAGACCGCAAACGTGTCCCAAACTGGTTCCTTTCAAATCAAAGCATGAATTCTCCGCTCGATCCAATCCGATTTGTCTTATTTCATCTCTCCCTGGGTCTCTCTTCTTTTTCACTGAACATCAACGACCGTTCCATCTCTCTCAACTTTATCTCGTGCATGTATGCTGATGATGTGGTATTCGGTTGTCCCTCGGCTGATCCTGACTGTTTACGCCAACTTCAGGATTACATAAATCAAATATTTATTTTTTTCTGCTCTCCGATATTTGATGATCAATGTAGATAAATGTACAGCCTTAACACAAGCACTCATTACCAAACACGTTTGAGCAACCAACCTGAAATTGCTGTTAATTGCTGTCAAATATATCAGAGTTACTTTGTCACATAATCTCTCCCGGTCCAAACATGTTGAAAACATTTACACTAGGGTTCGTAGATTATTCTTCAACGCTTTTAGACCTAAAAGCTCGGTGTCACCCTAAATGTAGTTCTTAAATTTGTGACAGCCTGCATTGTTCCACACTGGTTGTACTGGTCTCCGGTAGTTTTTACCGGTCTAACGGAGAAAGACTTCATTCTCTTTTCCAGATCTCTTCAACTTCTTTCCCTCTGTAGTGATACTTCAAAGACCGTTTTGGTTGACTTTATTGTGAGCACGCATTATGATTTATGTGATAGATTAATCAGCAATATACCGTCAAAAGAAGAGCATTGCCAGCATGTCCATCTCAAGGTATCGGTGTCTCCTCCGAGTACGCGTTCCAAATTAAGGATTCTTTATGCACGCAACACCACACACCGAAACAGAATCAACCATAACTTTGCTTGTACCTCAATAATTCGAGCAACTAGCATTACTGAGTCGGTAAGACACCTGTCACATTAGCTTTGGTCACATCCGTCTGTTTTTCGTTCCCTAAATATTTACTTTTCTCAATGCTTGACGTTTTCTCTAGTGTAACATATCGAAAGTCCACCACATTTGGTGAATAAAACTTAATTTTACTTTGACTTGATGCAAATCTGTGGCCCTCGTATTGAACTAAAATCGGTTTTGAAACTTGTAAAACAATGATCCCTCAAAATTTATCACTTTTTCCTTCTCCCATGAAAGAAAATTTTGTAAAATGCTAATAAATCAATCAATGAAACATGTCTTTTTATTGTCTCTCTCTCGTTACCCGCCTCCAAGCACGGTTAGCGTTATAAAATATCCAATTTCTGGAGACAATTTCATGACGAGGATTTCGCCCTTTTGGTACTTCAAGGGTACAGACTGTGTCGCTACTTTTAGTGGTAATCTATGCCCATATTATATGAAGCTACTAAAATTCTGAAATTTAAAGATTCAATGTT